>JAKYLM010000284.1:27500-47500 GCA_023634145.1 Thymallus thymallus
TGATGGTAATGACCAAACTGTAGCAGCCTGAAATGTGATATGAATGTATCGGCCTATGGAAGGGTTTCATACAATGCTTCCACCAACAAACCAGACAACCGATCTGCCAACAAGTTACACACACACCAGTGTTTCCCCACGTGTGTATCTTTCAACACGTTTTAACATGTGTTAGGTGTTCAGGAGCTCCGCTGTACACACGGTAAGTGAGTGTGTGCTGAAGAGTTATCTACAAGAGGACAGTGGGACAGTGACATTGACATTAGCCACGTGCCCCTGTAGCTGGTGATAGCAGCGCAGGGCCCATAATAAGACCCGTCCAAACCATAGAGAAGGAGAATGAAACAACCTCCATGTATCCATAACCATCCATCTGTCCTTGAATATTGTGACCATATTTTCTGTTGTTTATGTATGTTGTAACACACAGAGGCAGTCTCCCACAGAGCCAACTTTAAAGGCTTTACATGAACATGTTGTTAATTGATTTTCCATCCACAACCACAGAAGGCTTTGTTTCTCTGAGATGCTGCTTGGACGGTCTGGCTAGGACAATGTAGCCACGTCCCTCATATCTTGTCTTGGCTGCTTCTGTTTCAATGTCATTGCTTTGATTTCATTCTTAAGAGCCCAGTGGACAGTGAGTATTAGGGTCTTGTCTAGCCTCCACAGCAGACACAGCCTCAGTCCCACAGACAAGCATATGATAAACAGTGAACACACTTCCAATTCTCTCTTTAATTCTCCATGTTAGCAGATTAGAACAAAGGGTTACATTCTAAGGGAGAGCTTTTGAAAATCAAGAAGTAAAAAAAAAAGTATAATACAGTATCATCCCCTGTGTTTTGTTTGCAGGAAGTGGATAGAGATATTCTCCAGTCTAAATCTTTTATTGTGGTATTTGTTTGAAAAAGAGAGATGAATAAAATGGGCCATATTTTAAAGCCTCTCAGTGTCACAGGAATTAAAACACGCAAACGGATAAAAGCAGCTTAGACTGCTGAGAGTAACTGTAAGAGAACACACAATGGGATGGGTGTAAACGTCGGATTCTTCTCGGCTCTAAACTTATCAACCGCAGGCTTTGTCCTCAATCCAGTTAAGTGAGTCCCGAACACGCCCCTGTTGTGTCTCTTTAATGGTAGGAGAGTGACTTGTGCTGTCGCCTTTTCATGGGGATTACAGCTAAGTGCTTAAATTGTAGAAAAACGCGGATTTAGTGACGGTCAGAGGGAGAGGGAGAGAGGGAGAGAGGACAGAAAAGGGAACCTTCTGAAGGATTTGTGGCAGGAATGTGTTTTTACTCTGTCTATCTGTCGGTAGCTGGATATGGATAAAAAAGCCAACTGACACAAACAGACACAGACACACACACACACACAGACACACACACACACAGACACCCAGACACACAGACACACACACACACACACACACTCACAGAAACACACAGCTCTCTCTCCTGGTTTAATTAATTCCTCACTGTGCTGCCGTATGAGACCTGGCCCTGGGAGTGTCCGCTCCTGCAGTTTTAGCTCTCGTCTCTCTCTGCTGCCAGAAAATGACTCAATGTGCAGAAAAAGGACAACGTTTCAAAGAACTAACGAGGAAAGAAAGAAAATATATCAATACAATTTAAAATTAGAAGTGTGACATTTTACGAATTTGAATTTCGGAGAAAGAGAGCGAGAGAGAGAGAGAGCAGGAAGGTTAACGATGTTACAGACGACGGACGAGTGTCAGAGAGAGAAAGCCTCTCCTTGAGCCTCATGGGTGTTTCCCTCTCTCTCCTGGACGTCCCTCTCTCTCCTGGACAGCTGTGTGTGTAGGTAAACCCAGGAACACCTGTCCCTATTGTCCATGCCACACACAGACACACACACCACTCCACTGAGCACACAACACCCAATACTGAGTAAAGATGAAGAAAGGGCCCATCCCAGGGTCGAGGTAAAACTTCCTATTCAGACAGTTGATTGTACAGCAGACATCTTTTCTCTCTCAGGGCCTTGATGTGTTCCTCACTGCAGAGCTATTGTCCCTACTAGGATGATGATGACGATAGTGATGAGGACGATGATGACGATGATGATGGTTTCTCTCTGCTAAAGCTTGAGGAGCAGCTGCAGCAGAGAGGTTGAGAGAAACAAAGACAATGATTCTGTTTACTCATGGAACAAAAAGGTGAAATATAGGCGTGTGTGTGAGGAGGGGGGAAAGAGTGTGCGGAGGGCAGAGAAGGAAAGAGAGAGAGAGAGCGACAACGAGAGAGAGAGAGAGAGAGAGGGAGAGAGAGAGAGAGAGAGAGAGAGAGAGGGAGAGAGAGAGAGAGAGAGAGAGAGGAGAGAGAGAGAGAGAGAGAGAGAGAGAGAGAGAGAGAGAGAGAGAGAGAGAGAGAGAGAGAGAGGGAGAGAGAGAGAGGGAGAGAGAGAGAGAGGCTAGACACTGTGTCTGACTGAAGGAAGTGCATTTAGGGCTAGCAGAACGATCAAGCACCAGCATCCAAAAAGACTGACGGAGAGAGAACCAGCTCTAAGTAGTTGAGCTCATGCAGTAATCCAGTGGTTTAGTGGCCTGGCCACCATGTATTAAAGCAGAGAGCAGTAGGAGGTATTGCTATCAGACTCCTCTGGGCTCTCCTCTGGCTGTGATTAAGCCCATCCAGACCTCTGCTCGGCTCTCTGTAGTAGTAGGGACTAAACCTTGTCTTACTCACAGAGACAAAAGCACAGCCTCAGGGATGGATAACACTATTCATCCGCCTGGCACACACACACGACACGCACATTCACACACACATAAACGCATACACACACAAACACACACAAGACACACACACACACACACACACAAACACACATTTGACACAAAGACACACACATACAAACACACACACGCGCACACAGACACACGCTCAACTGTGACAGACACAACACAACAAGTAGCACCAAACAGACACGTTATATTGTTATACAACAACACTCTACTCTTTTCTTTGATCTGTCTAATGAGTCGTGTTGCTTTATTTGTTTTAGTGAGGAAAGGGTTAAGTCCGCTAGCTCACTCTCTCTGCCTTGGCTGGCTGTGCAGTAAGGACACTAAGTAGCAGATGTTCACCTGGCGAAGAAAGATTCTTCTGCACACACACACACACACACACACACACACACACACACACACACACACACACACACACACGCACACAAACACGTACACACACAAACATATACACGCCATGGGCTCTTTCAAGGATGAATGGCTTTCAAACACATACTCACACAAATACACACATACACATGCCCTCTCGAGGAAGAGGGACTATCTCACACACACTCAGGCCCTTAGTGGAGGAGCAGCCCAGATGGTCAGGGAGAGGACCAGTGCCCAGTGTCATCCTGAGAGAGAGGTGGGGGGGGGGGGGGAGAGAGAGAGAGAGAGAGAGAGAGAGAGAGAGAGAGAGAGAGAGAGAGAGAGAGAGAGAGAGAGAGAGAGAGAGAGAGAGAGAGAGAGAGAAGAGACAGAAGACAGGAAGACAGGATCTCTGGCCAGATACAAGAATAAGGGCTGAAGCAAGCAAATAGCATCACACATTATCACCCTGCTGAGAGAGGAAGAGCCAAGAGAATTCTCCTCCATCAAGTATACACTTGTGTAACAATACATGGTCCAGAATGACCAACTCACTACAAATGTACCTGTTGCAGAAGTGAGCAATTATGTTGAATTCTGTTTTATGTAGTATTTAAAAACATTGTATGACTGAACATAACCTGCTTCTCAAAAAGTAGATTTTATAAATATCTAATATACCTTTGTGTTGTTTCAGATAGTACGCCAAAATATCATGAATATACAATATTATACAGTATACATAATAATATAATATATCAAAAAGAATATTCATACCCCTTTAGAAAGATACAAAGATCAGAATAGCAACCTGTGCATCTGAACAGTCTGACTTTTCCTCAGTCAGATATAGAAAACTTTGGTCCAGGTATTTTTCCAGCGTTAATTAATTTATTTCATGTCACAGTTCTGCTTTGATCCCTCCTCTCTCATAATTAATGTGTTTTTCTGTGTGCTGCTCTTGAAGTCATTGTTTCAGGGTTTACTGTACTGTACCAACGCTGGCTGGCGTTGACACACACCTGACACACACACACACACACCTGACACACACACACACACCTGACACACACACACACCTGACACACACACACACACACACCTGACACACACACACACACCTGACACACACACACACACCTGACACACACACACCTGACACACACACCTTTTGCTTTGAAACGTCTCAGCGGGTTCTCTCCAGAGTGAGTGGCTCAAACACACACACACACACACACACACAAACACACACAAACAGAGGAACGTGTACACACACACACACACACAAACAGAGGAACGTGTACACACACACACACACACACACACACACACACACACACACACACACACACACACACACACACACACACACACACACACACACACACACACACACACACACACTGGACTGGATGCTTGTTCTCCAGAGTGGTTATAATACAGTGGCTGACATGGGTCATTCATCCATAATTGATCAGATACAGCTGCCATCACTGACTGGAGATCAAATCAGTTCTAGAGATGCTGTTGTCTCCACCTGTTCACATTTAGCTATCACCATCAAAACGACTATTGGGTAGCACTTTCTTTCACGGTGCTGTTAATAATAATTCTAATAATAATAATAATAATAATACATTCGTCCTGTTACACAGGTGTGTAATGGAAATGTGTTTCTTGCATATCCCAACTCCCCCTGAGAAACCCACAGGGAGTGGGGTCACGGCCAGGGTCACGGCCAGGGTCACCCTTGTACAGCGCTCCTGGAGCAATTAGGGTTAAGTGCCTTGCTCAATGGCACATCGGCAGATGTGTCACCTTGTCGGCTCCATTATTCAAACTAGCGACCTTTCAGTTACTAGCCCAATGCTCTAACCTTTCAATGTTGTCCACTGGTATTTAAATTAATTTAACATTTAATGGTATCCCTATCCTCTCTCCCTCCCTCCCTCCCTATCCTCTCTCCCTCCCTCCCTCCCTCCCTCCCTATCCTCCCTCCCTCCCTCCCTCCCTCCCTCCCTCCCTCCCTCCCTCCCTCCCTCCCTCCCTCCCTATCCTCTCTCCCTCCCTCCCTCCCTCCCTATCTCCCTCCCTCCCTCCTATCATGCAGTTATTCATTGATTATTACGGCGTTATTACAGTTTTACATTTCTGTGTCTGTGTCTGTGTGTGTGTGTGTTTATGTGTGTGTGTGTGTCTGTGTGTGTGTGTGTGTGTGTCTGTGTGTGTGTGTGTGTGTGTGTGTGTGTGTGTGTGTGTGTGTGTGTGTGTGTGTGTGTGTGTGTGTGTGCGTGCGTGCGCGCGCGTGCGTGCGTGCGTGCGTGTGTGTGTGTGTGTGTATACGTGACTTGTTGGTGGGGGGTTGAACCACTGAACCACTGATCCACTGAACCATGTCCTCTTCTCCCAGCTTCCCCTCTTTCTCTCTCTTTCTTTTTTTCCAAATGCAAGTCACCGTGAAAAATGTGCTGGTCCAATATTTGCACAGAAGTGGTGCTGGGACAGGCAGATAACCTATCAGTATTTGACTTTGGCTTCCCATGCTCCAAATAGCCATCCTCCGCCTGTTTAGCTTATTGATTGGCTTGGCAAGAAACTAGGTCCCTTCAGCAGTGACCAAGGTCACAGAACACATGGACCCCATGCCCCCCTCCTCCCCCTGCTCCCTCTCTCAAACACACACACAGACACACACTCATGCACGGAACCACACATACAAATACACTTATAAAGACACACACAAATAATCGTAATAATAATAATACGACCAGTGATGTAGTGGTAAAAAGTACAGAGAGAATATCACCTGTCCAGTGATGTAGTGGTTAATAGGACAGAGAGAATATCACCTGTCCAGTGATGTAGTGTCCAGTGATGTAGTGGTAAAAAGTACAGAGAGAATATCACCTGTCCAGTGATGTAGTGGTAAAAAGTACAGAGAGAATATCACCTGTCCAGTGATGTAGTGGTAAAAAGTACAGAGAGAATATCACCTGTCCAGTGATGTAGTGGTAAAAAGTACAGAGAGAATATCACCTGTCCAGTGATGTAGTGGTAAAAAGTACAGAGAGAATATCACCTGTCCAGTGATGTAGTGGTAAAAAGTACAGAGAGAATATCACCTGTCCAGTGATGTAGTGGTAAAAAGTACAGAGAGAATATCACCTGTCCAGTGATGTAGTGGTAAAAAGTACACAAATAAAAAGGTGTGTAAATGGCGTTTACGTGCGTTTACCATCCACTACAACCCTGCACCTGTAGCTCTAGGAACAGCCAAGTGTGGTGGTCAGGTGTGTGTATGTGTGTCTTTCAATGTTTCTATGTGTGTAAGTGAATGTTGGTGGATCTGTGTGTGTGTGTGTGTGTGTGTGTGTGTGTGTGTGTGTGTGTGTGTGTGTGTGTGTGTGTGTGTGTGTGTGTGTGTGTGTGTGTGTGTGTGTGTGTGTGTGTGTGTGTGTGTGATGGCTCAGGGTAAGGTCCAGGGGCAGAGTCCTCCACTCCCCTGTGAGATCGATAGGATTGAATTCTGAAGGTTTTCTCAGGGGCATTGGCCTGGCCTGTCAATACTGCTCTCTGTCACATGTGCATCTCACACACATAAACACACACACTCACACATACACAAACACACACACACACACACAACTGTCCCAAACCCAGACCCCTCCATCACCCCTCCCCTCCTCTACTCCCCTCACCCCTCTCTCCTCCTTTCAACTCTTTACCCCACTCTCCCTAATCCACTTCTCTCTGTCCCCTCCCCTGCTCTCTCACTCCACCCATGTCACCCTGACCCAACCCAACCCCCCTCCTCTCCCTACTCCTGCTATGTGCCCTACTTTAGGAGAGTTACAGAGAAGCAACAGATTCTGTCTCTCCTCTCTCGATTACAGGGAGAGAGGGAGAGATTGAAAGAGAAATTGAGAGAAAGAAAGAAAGAAAGAAAGAAAGAAAGAAAGAAAGAAAGAAAGAAAGAAAGAAAGAAAGAAAGAAAGAAAGAAAGAAAGAAAGAAAGAAAGAAAGAAAGAAAGAAAGAAAGACCTTTCATCTACATGTGATCACAAGTGACAGGAGACAAGAAGACTGAGGGCACTATTTGAGACGGTCCTCTCAGACACCTTGTCCTCTCAGACACCTTGTCCTCTCAGACACCTTGTCCTCTCTCTAGGGAAAGGAGACAGGGAAGGAAGCCATCGAGGAGAATTGTGACCCAGACCAGTTGTGAGGGAGCAGACTCCATTGTGACAGCACTGTGACACCGTCCCATCTCCTGTCCTCTCCTGCAGTCCATCCATATGATTTACAGCTCAGTGAAACTGGACAAGCTCTGTGATTTATGCCTGACGCTCCCACGTTCAACAGCGCTCTGTGAGACTGATATTCCAAGAGTCCTTGGTCGGAGACCCACTGGGCTCCAAGGGAGACAGGCTAAGCCCCCGTTGCTAATAGAGAATGGGACTCAGATACCTGCTGTGTGGGGGGTGAATGTCACACACACACAGGGACATATACGCAGATACAGGCACACAGGCAGAAAAGGACACACAGACGGAACGATATATGACTGGCGAGTGTGTAGCCTGTGGTAGGGTCTGTGACTCTGATCTGGCCCCCAGCCACTGGGAAAAGGCCTTGGAGCCTGGGGCTCGCCTATGGGCCAGAGCAGGGCTGAGGAGGCCACAGTGGGGCCAGGAGAGGAGTTATAGCCTTGTCCCTAGGACTGAAACATAATGTCACCCATGTATAGCAGGCCAGGCAGTATAGAAGGCTTGTCCTCTCCCCTGTTCCTTGACACTTCTACTTGTCATCTTGCTACATCGCTCGCCGTCTCAGAGTCATAGGGCACCCCCCCAAAATACGTATTGTCTGTCCCCTCACACACACACACACACACAATCCTCGTCCCGCCTCCTCTAAAACCCCCTCCTTGTGCCCCTGTGGCTAAACAGCTGTCTGAGACGCGCCGATATGAGGGGCGAGTGCTACATCACTGTCATCCCTCCATCACCTGCATCCCTTACTTTCCTTCCTCTTCTCCACCTCTCCCTCTATCCATCACCATTTTCAGAGGCAGGGCCTGACAAGGGCACATCCAGCTCTGAGCTCATACATCACCTTTATTAGGGAGAGCTAAACCAGGGAGGGGGGCTGTGGGGGGACAAGGGGGGTGGTGCCAGTGTCCCAAACTCCTTCAGAACTTGGGATGGAGCCAAGTCTTTGTTTGTTGTTTTACTCCAGGCTTCCTCTGTGACTTTCCTTCACTCTTGCTGTCTTTATTTAGCATTTTGCTGAATAGTATTTCCTTGTTTTCTTGGGTACAGTAAGGTTCTCACTACTCCCTGTTCTTTCACTTCACTGTCTCAAGTTCATTTTTCTTGATGGTTTTGTCTCTTCCTCATTCCTTTATGTTTCTTTCACCTATCTTCCCTTTTTTATAAAAACGACAAAAGCTTTTCCTTTCTGCATCCCCTTTTCCTCTCGTACCCCGTACCTCTATCCTTGTTCCTCAGCCTCTTCTTCACCTCTACCCGTACCTCTATCGTTGGCGTTTTGTTTACCAGCTCTTTTTTCCAAATCCCTTCCTCCCTCTTTCTCTATTCCCTTCTCCCATTGGCCCATCTATCACTCACTATCACTCACTATCACTCACTATCACTCACTCGCTTCTTCTCACCTTCTCATTGTTTCTCTCTCCTTCAGGTGTTTTTCTCTCTCTCTCTCTCTCTCTCTCTCTCTCTCTCTCTCTCTCTCTCTCTCTCTCTCTCCATGTTCTGTACTCCTCTGGCCCACCTCTCATTAAGCCTCAATGCCCACACATACGTCTCTCACCTCTCTCTGTTTCTCTCTTTCTAGCCTCTTTCTCTCCGTCTTTTTCTGTCGCTCTTTCTATTTTTTCCATCTAATTCTCATGCTTTTAGTCTCCTGTTTTATTCCTCCTCTCTCCCTCCTCTCTCCCTCCTCTCTCTCTCCTCTCTCCCTCCTCTCTCCCTGCCAGGATACCAGTTTACAAGACACCAAACCACATACAATGGCAAGGTCTCTCTCTTTCTCTCTCTCTCCCTCACCAACTCTCTTTCTCTCCTTCACTCACTCTCTTTCTCCCTCTATCACCCCCTCTCTCTTTCCCTTTTACTACCCCCCCGACACACACACTCCCTCACTCCCCTCTCTCTCTAGAAAGGCCTGATGTAGCTGTAATGACAGCACCAGATATAGTACTGCTTTAAGTAGCCCTGCTGCCCAGTCACACACTAACACCCCTTCCCAGTCACACACTAACACCCCTTCCCAGTCACACACTAACACCCCTTCCCAGTCACACACTAACACCCCTTCCCAGTCACACACACTAACACCCCTTCCCAGTCACACACACTAACACCCCTTCCCAGTCACACACTAACACCCCTTCCCAGTCACACACACTAACACCCCTTCCCAGTCACACACTAACACCCCTTCCCAGTCACACACACTAACACCCCTTCCCAGTCACACACTAACACCCCTTCCCAGTCACACACACTAACACCCCTTCCCAGTCACACACTAACACCCCTTCCCAGTCACACACACTAACACCCCTTCCCAGTCACACACTAACACCCCTTCCCAGTCACACACACTAACACCCCTTCCCAGTCACACACACTAACAACCCTTCCCAGTCACACATACAGCAGAGTACTGCCCAGTCACACATACAGCAGAGTACTGCCCAGTCACACATACAGCAGAGTACTGCCCAGTCACACATACAGCAGAGTACTGCCCAGTCACACATACAGCAGAGTACTGCGGCAGGAAACACTGCCATCACAACAACATTGTCCAAATCAATAATGAACACAATGAAGACAACTACATTAACACACAGATAATCACATAGCACAAGATAATCACATAGCACAAGATAATCACATATCAACATACTGTATATCTCTATCTGTGATGCAAGTATAATGGAGCAAGAACAGACATTTTCTCTGATGTCTTCACATACCTACCTGGTTAAAAACCTTTTGCCTTTCCATCTCTCCCTCCACTCCATGATGTTCTTAGATCACCGTGTGGTCTTACTCTGAGTGAACAGCTCCTCCATTGTTTCCTCTCTGTCCTTTTCCAGTGACACAAACCCACTACCTCACAAAGACCAAACTGGGTGTAGTGAAGGAGCTACAATAATTGTTTTTAATAGACCCTCCACTTCTAATGACAAGGGGTGCAGTGATGTGTTTTGGGGAGACGAGAGCTCGGGCTTTGTGCCTGGGTAATTTTCTTTCACAGCGTAAGTGGTCAAGGTCCGGGCTTTTAAATGCAGGTGAGTAATAGGGTGTTCAGCTCGTATTGTTTCAGCCGATAGACGGTTGTTGATGCTCCGACATCACAATCCCTGTCCGTTTGGAGTGCAGAACACTCCTGGGTACTTGAGGAACAATGGAACATACTTCAGAGATGCTGCATATGAAGGATGTTACGAGTGTACTTGGACAAAAGGACAGCGTTACACAAGACATGTGTTTCAGGCTGAGAGAAATTAGATGTGCTGAACCTTGACATTCACTGATAATTAAAACTCATTGGCAGGGAGAGAGACTGATACACTTGTGATGTTTACAGCTCCATACACACATCATGAAAGGAACTGTGGCTGCCATTTTGAGATAAAGAGTAAGTTTGGAATTATGGACAAAACTATAAAGTGATTTTGAGGTGAAAGGGTGCAACATTGGGGTGCGGACTCATGTTGAGTTAGCCTTTTGTTGTAGCAAACAGCTTCAGATGTGACTATTGGCCAGGAGCTATGCCAAGGCACACAGGTGTCATTTGGGATCTGGTCCAATGCCACAGAGATGAGGCCTAAAAGCCTGGGGCTCGCCTATAGGCATCCCCCTGTCAAGAGGTCCTCCTCTGTCCACAGCACTGAGAGAGGGGGGGTATGGACAGAATGGGCGGGATGAAGATTAGAGAGGGATGGGGAAGGAGATAGCATTTATTAGAGTGGTTGTGTGTGTGATAGGGGGAGAGAGAGAGAGAGAGAGAGAGAGAGAGAGAGAGGGTGGCGTTGTGGTTGTGGCAGTGTCACAACTACTATCTGATTTTCATCATGAATTATTATGAGGGGGAAAAAGAGAAGGAGAGAATACTTTTTCTTCCCTTCATTTCAATGGCCATTTAATGATATGTTAATGTTTCTCCGGTCTCTCCCGTTCCATCAAAGGTGTATATTTATACTGAGAGAAGGAGAAAAAACACGTCAGAAAGAACAAAATGCCTTTGGTTAGGTCAGAGTGTCTTCTAATGGCCCAATTTACTAACAACGGAGCCTTGAACCAGGCAGGCAAACACACAGCACAGGAAGACAGCCTTCATCCCAGTGTGACAGAGAGAGGGGTGGAGGGGAAGGGAGGGAGAGAGAGAAAAATAGAGAGGAATAGAGAAAAAAGAGAGAGTAAGTGGGGAGACGAGAGAGAAAGAGAGAGAAAGACAGAGAGAGACAGAAAGAGAGAGAAACTGAGTGTCTGTGTGACTGCTCAACCTTGCCAAAGAAAATAGGTTACCTCTGTTCCTCCACGCGCCCAGGGGACTAGGAACTAACTGGCAGGAGCTGTGCCCCAGCTCCATCCTGTAAACATTTAACCACAAACCAACCACCCTGCAACCACTAAACACTACAGACAACACTCTGCTCTACTCGCTTCCTACTCTGTTAAACACTACAGACAACACTCTACTCTACTCGCTTCCTACTCTGTTAAACACTACAGACAACACTCTACTCTACTCGCTTCCTACTCTGTTAAACACTACAGACAACACTCTACTCTACTCGCTTCCTACTCTGTTAAACACTACAGACAACACTCTACTCTACTCGCTTCCTACTCTGTTAAACACTACAGACAACACTCAGCTCTACTCGCTTCCTACTCTGTTAAACACTACAGACAACACTCTACTCTACTCGCTTCCTACTCTGTTAAACACTACAGACAACACTCTACCCCCTCCAACTCTGTTAAGTTTACATTTTATTTAACCTTTATTTAACTAGGAAAGTCAATTAAGAACAATTTCTTATTTACAATGACGGCCTACCAAGAGGGAAAAGACCTTCTGTAGGGACGGGTGCCGGATTAAAAATATATATATGTAGGATAAAACACACATCACGACATAAAGAGAGACACCACATCACTACATAAAGAGAGACACCACATCACTACATAAAGAGAGACACCACAACACTACATAAAGAGAGACACCACAACACTACATAAAGAGAGACAACACATCACTACATAAAGAGAGACACCACAACACTACATAAAGAGAGACAACACATCACTACATAAAGAGAGACACCACAACACTACATAAAGAGAGACACCACAACACTACATAAAGAGAGACACCACAACACTATAAAAAGAGAGACACCACAACACTACATAAAGAGAGACACCACAACACTACATAAAGAGAGACACCACAACACTACATAAAGAGAGACAACACAACACTACATAAAGAGAGACACCACAACACTACATAAAGAGAGACACCACAACACTACATAAAGAGAGACACCACAACACTACATAAAGAGAGACACCACAACACTATATAAAGAGAGACACCACAACGCTACATAAAGAGAGACACCACAACACTACATAAAGAGAGACACCACAACACTACATAAAGAGAGACTTAAGACAACAACAGACAACACTCTACCCCCTTCCTACTCTGTTAAACACAACAGACAACACTCTACCACCTTCCTAGTCTGTTAAACACAACAGACAACACTCTACCACCTTCCTATTCTGTTAAACACAACAGACAACACTCTACCACCTTCCTACTCTGTTAAACACAACAGACAACACTCTACCACCTTCCTACTCTGTTAAACACAACAAACAACACTATACCCCCTTCCTAGTCTGTTAAACACATTAGACAACACTCTACCTTCTTCCTACTCTGTTAAACACAACAGACAACACTCTACCACCTTCCTACTCTGTTAAACACAACAGACAACACTCTACCTCCTTCCTACACTGTTAAACACAACAGACAACACTCTACCACCTTCCTACTCTGTTAAACACAACAGACAACACTCTAACACCTTCCTACTCTGTTAAACACAACAGACAACACTCTACCTCCTTCCTACACTGTTAAACACAACAGACAACACTCTACCACCTTCCTACTCTGTTAAACACAACAGACAACACTCTAACACCTTCCTACTCTGTTAAACACAACAGACAACACTCTACCTCCTTCCTACACTGTTAAACACAACAGACAACACTCTACCTCCTTCCTACTCTGTTAAACACAACAGACAACACTCTACCACCTTCCTACTCTGTTAAACACAACAGACAACACTCTACCACCTTCCTACTCTGTTAAACACAACAGACAACACTCTACCTCCTTCCTAGTCTGTTAAACACAACAGACAACACTCTACCTCCTTCCTAGTCTGTTAAACACAACAGACAACACTCTACCACCTTCCTACTCTGTTAAACACAACAGACAACACTCTACCCCCTTCCTAGTCTGTTAAACACAACAGACAACACTCTACCTCCTTCCTAGTCTGTTAAACACAACAGACAACACTCTACCACCTTCCTACTCTGTTAAACACAACAGACAACACTCTACCACCTTCCTACTCTGTTAAACACAACAGACAACACTCTACCACCTTCCTACTCTGTTAAACACAACAGACAACACTCTACCTCCTTCCTAGTCTGTTAAACACAACAGACAACACTCTACCTCCTTCCTAGTCTGTTAAACACAACAGACAACACTCTACCTCCTTCCTAGTCTGTTAAACACAACAGACAACACTCTACCTCCTTCCTAGTCTGTTAAACACAACAGACAACACTCTACCTCCTTCCTAGTCTGTTAAACACAACAGACAACACTCTACCACCTTCCTACTCTGTTAAACACAACAGACAACACTCTACCACCTTCCTACTCTGTTAAACACAACAGACAACACTCTAACACCTTCCTACACTGTTAAACACAACAGACAACACTCTACCTCCTTCCTACACTGTTAAACACAACAGACAACACTCTACCTCCTTCCTACTCTGTTAAACACAACAGACAACACTCTACCACCTTCCTACTCTGTTAAACACAACAGACAACACTCTACCTCCTTCCTACACTGTTAAACACAACAGACAACACTCTACCACCTTCCTACTCTGTTAAACACAACAGACAACACTCTAACACCTTCCTACTCTGTTAAACACAACAGACAACACTCTACCTCCTTCCTACACTGTTAAACACAACAGACAACACTCTACCACCTTCCTACTCTGTTAAACACAACAGACAACACTCTAACACCTTCCTACTCTGTTAAACACAACAGACAACACTCTACCTCCTTCCTACACTGTTAAACACAACAGACAACACTCTACCTCCTTCCTACTCTGTTAAACACAACAGACAACACTCTACCACCTTCCTACTCTGTTAAACACAACAGACAACACTCTACCACCTTCCTACTCTGTTAAACACAACAGACAACACTCTACCTCCTTCCTAGTCTGTTAAACACAACAGACAACACTCTACCTCCTTCCTAGTCTGTTAAACACAACAGACAACACTCTACCACCTTCCTACTCTGTTAAACACAACAGACAACACTCTACCCCCTTCCTAGTCTGTTAAACACAACAGACAACACTCTACCTCCTTCCTAGTCTGTTAAACACAACAGACAACACTCTACCACCTTCCTACTCTGTTAAACACAACAGACAACACTCTACCACCTTCCTACTCTGTTAAACACAACAGACAACACTCTACCACCTTCCTACTCTGTTAAACACAACAGACAACACTCTACCTCCTTCCTAGTCTGTTAAACACAACAGACAACACTCTACCTCCTTCCTAGTCTGTTAAACACAACAGACAACACTCTACCTCCTTCCTAGTCTGTTAAACACAACAGACAACACTCTACCTCCTTCCTAGTCTGTTAAACACAACAGACAACACTCTACCTCCTTCCTAGTCTGTTAAACACAACAGACAACACTCTACCACCTTCCTACTCTGTTAAACACAACAGACAACACTCTACCACCTTCCTACTCTGTTAAACACAACAGACAACACTCTAACACCTTCCTACACTGTTAAACACAACAGACAACACTCTACCTCCTTCCTACACTGTTAAACACAACAGACAACACTCTACCTCCTTCCTACTCTGTTAAACACAACAGACAACACTCTACCACCTTCCTACTCTGTTAAACACAACAGACAACACTCTACCTCCTTCCTACACTGTTAAACACAACAGACAACACTCTACCACCTTCCTACTCTGTTAAACACAACAGACAACACTCTACCACCTTCCTAGTCTGTTAAACACAACAGACAACACTCTACCTCCTTCCTAGTCTGTTAAACACAACAGACAACACTCTACCACCTTCCTACTCTGTTAAACACAACAGACAACACTCTACCCCCTTCCTAGTCTGTTAAACACAACAGACAACACTCTACCTCCTTCCTAGTCTGTTAAACACAACAGACAACACTCTACCACCTTCCTACTCTGTTAAACACAACAGACAACACTCTACCACCTTCCTACTCTGTTAAACACAACAGACAACACTCTACCACCTTCCTACACTGTTAAACACAACAGACAACACTCTACCTCCTTCCTAGTCTGTTAAACACAACAGACAACACTCTACCTCCTTCCTAGTCTGTTAAACACAACAGACAACACTCTACCTCCTTCCTAGTCTGTTAAACACAACAGACAACACTCTACCTCCTTCCTAGTCTGTTAAACACAACAGACAACACTCTACCTCCTTCATAGTCTGTTAAACACAACAGACAACACTCTACCACCTTCCTACTCTGTTAAACACAACAGAC
The DNA here is from genome assembly GCA_023634145.1 of Thymallus thymallus. Taxonomy (NCBI): domain Eukaryota; kingdom Metazoa; phylum Chordata; class Actinopteri; order Salmoniformes; family Salmonidae; genus Thymallus; species Thymallus thymallus. Next base: position 43,641 of record JAKYLM010000284.1, read on the forward strand.
AACACTCTACCACCTTCCTACACTGTTAAACACAACAGACAACACTCTACCTCCTTCCTAGTCTGTTAAACACAACAGACAACACTCTACCTCCTTCCTAGTCTGTTAAACACAACAGACAACACTCTACCACCTTCCTACTCTGTTAAACACAACAGACAACACTCTACCACCTTCCTACTCTGTTAAACACAACAGACAACACTCTACCCCCTTCCTGTTCCCCCACATCTGTGACAATATTAAGAACAAACTGCTACAGTAACTTGTGTTCAAACCCTTCACTGATTCCAAACACCTTCCCACAGGTCATGTTACCATACTGTACATTTATCTGAATACAATTAATACAATGTCACTCCTCCCTCACTTCTCATCCTCTCAGTAACAGTAAACACAAATCCCAGAACCATCCTTTCCTCCCTCCATCCTTCCATCTGAGCGGCACTAAAGCCCGTCTTAATCTTCTCTTCTGCAATCACGGAACAAAGAGCAGAGTGCTGGCAAAGCACATCACTGTTTTTATAACTAATGTCGATTACAGATTTGATAAAAATGCATTAGCATTAGCCGCGGTCAGGATTAGCGCCTTTCATCCTCAAACTGTTCTGTTCCGTCTCACTGCTGTCTGTTTGTTGATTTTTTTCGGGGTATTTTTTGTGTGTTTGTGGACATCTCAAATCCTAAAGGATACAACTCAACACGAGCTACAGTGCCGGAGCAAATATTTGAAAGGGTGATTAAAAATCGTTTGGGAAAACAGATTATTGACTGTTTTTTTTTAATCAATTTGTAAACATAAACAGAATGCTTTAAGGAGTCAAAAAGGGTAAAAAATAAATAAACGGGATACATGAAACAGGGAATGTTTCTGTCTGATGTTTTGGTTGGGTTTGTGGAAAGTCCTTGTTGTTAACTGTTTTCTCCCTTCTGTTAGTAACGTTTACATTATTTTCAGTTGTCATGGAAACCTTTTGATCCCTTATTATGTTATACAGTCAAATATTTGGAACACAAAAAACTGCTTAGTAATTTATTAACTAAATGTCTTGCCATTTCCTAAAGCTTCTTAGTTTCTGAGTGAAATAATTGAAAGGAAGAATGAGTTTACTCCTCAGACGGCAGTCGACAGCTCAGGAAAAGTTTCAAGTGCCTCTGTTGACCGCACACAAAGAAACTGATCTACTTAACAGCTTTAAAACCCTCTCCCACTTTCTGTTTCTCTTCTTCTTCCTCCCCCTTTCTCTCTCATTATTTCTCTCTGTCTCTCTCTCTCTCTCTCTTTTCCTAAAACCCACTTTACCCCCCACACACTTCCCACCATCCATCTCCTGAGCAACAGAGCCTAAGAAGCCGCGAGGCCGCAGACGACGGGCCTAAATCATTAGTGGTCCTGATTGTGAATTAGGACCTTAAAGACCTGTCCCAGCCACCTATTAACCAGCTTACAGCACAGTGATGGAGCGTCAGACGCTCCTCCTGAACAAGCTTTTGAAAGACTAATTGTTTGTCCTGCGACCAAAGGTCCTTTAATCCACAGGCTTAAGAGGCATACAGAGGCTTTCTCTCTTTCTCTGGCTATTAAAATAAGATCCTTCCCTGTATTAAAGGCTCCTGGATTAATCATCATTATATTAAAATGCTAATCAATTCTTTGTTTTCCTTTCTTCCATTCTGACAGTTACACATTGTTTTTGTTTCTCTTTTCACCGCGGCTCTTTTTGGAGTTAGAAACAGGACTTTGTACTCGTATTAAGCAATTTCAAGAAATTGGAAGAGAGAGAAAAAGAAAAGAAAATAGGGGGAAATGAAACAATTGTGCGTGTTTTTTTTTCATTCTGTTTAATTGAAGCCATTGAATATCTATTGTAGGCCCAGCTTACACTTGCTGCTTGCTACAAGCTTTTGAGAATCCAGGGAGGAATTTAAGGCCTGCATTCAGTATGCATTATGAAATGCATTACATTAGTAAAAACCATGTGACATCCTTCTGCTTGGAACTAATCAAGGAGTTCATGCACATCAGTATTAATCATCCATTATTTTGGGTTCTTCATGCTAACTCGTGGATCCCAAACTGTCTCTTGTTCTGAGGAATTAGTCAGTGACCGTCTCCAACTGCACGTTCACTTGTCCATGGCTTAATTGGAGAGATTACAAAACACTGCTGTGGATGGAAGTCTTTGCTCATCTGAAGATAATATAAAGGCCTGAGTCGCGGGGAGGAAACAGAGAAGAAACAAGGCATTCTCTCCTTAATTAACGTTAGTTAGTCTCCTAGCTGGCCCCATTAAAGTACTACCCACCCATTAATCTTATCAACGCAGGCAGCAAAGCTTACCCAAGATTCCTCTTAATAATAATGGAACACAAACAAAGAAGCGGTTTTGGTTGATTGAATTAAGGTCACCCATGAGTTGGTGCTCTTTTTGGGGGTCTTGTGTCCATGATGAGGGTTTGACTCGTTAGCCTTTAGACCTGAGGACCGACTGAGTGTGTTCTATGTGCAACTCCTCCCAAGCGTGTAATGGTCTCCCTTTGGGAGAAATATCAGTCAGTTACTGAGGAAACTATGTATGATTTCTCATTCTTTCTTATCTTTTACAAGGTTTCCGGAGAAGTTGCTTCTTTTGAGAGAGAGACCTGGTTAGATGACGGCAGCATGTGACATTACTGTAACTCTGAACCCAATTGGATCATAGGAGTGGAGAAACGGGGCCTAGATCATTCAGTCAGAGGATACATAATTAACAATGATAACTTGAGAGACATATTTTACCATTTACATAAAGACAAGTACACCTCAACTATTGTACAGGAACTTAAACCAAATAAAGCCAGTTGAGAGATTTTCAATTGTTCAATTAGCTCTCATTAAACGTGAGTGATTGGTAGAAATATAATCCCGGCTCCCCCGTTAGGTCTCCAGGGCTCGGGTCAAGGGCTTTGAGAGAATGTGATTGGCTGTCTCCCTCCAAGTCTTCCAATGGCTGGTCCTTATGGTGAACTCTGACCCCCAGCCTCCTCATCCTCCAAACTCCATGGCTCCATTTGCAAACAGGAGCTGGTAAAGGACTGCTAAGTTGTACTTCACCAGTCCTCCAGTCCAATCACTCATTTACCTCAAGTGATTTTATCACTCTCTGGAGATAATCAGAGAAACACAAAGTGGTTGGTTGTTGCATCGGGATTAACAGGTTATGGGACCTTGTCCTGCTCTTGCTGTTATGTTATAACACGTTAATAAGGCATTAACAACACAATTTGGCCCAAAAACTTGCTGTATTTAGATTATGTTGTGTAAATAAATATTGTTTGTTTAAAACTACACATTAGACTCAAAGTAATGGACAGTGAATATCCCCTCCAGATGGATTTCTCCCAGTCAAGTGGCTCTAAAAGGTTTTGGGATTTGTGGAGTGAGGCTGCTAGTCGGTTTGCGGTGCATTTTGGGTCCCGCTCTCACAGTGGTTGGTCTGAGGGGAGATTTTAAGAGGGGAATTATCAGGACTGGAGAGGGTGAAAGTAAAGGCGATTTGGGTGTTTGGTGTGTGTGTATGTGTGTATGTGTGTATGTGTGTGTGTGTGTGTGTGTGTGTGTGTGTGTGTGTGTGTGTGTGTGTGTGTGTGTGTGTGTGTGTGTGTGTGTGTGTGTGTGTGTGTGTGTGTGTGTGTGTGTGTGTGTGTGTGTGTGTGTGTGTGTGTGTGTGTGTGTGTGTGTGTGTGTGTGTGCTTCAGTGGTTTCTGTGGTGACTGACGCTGTCAAAAACCTACCCGGCTCCAAAACACCAGGGTCTTTTGAGAAGCATCAGCTTTGGTCCAATCTCTAATTCCTCCCTACTTGAACCTTAGTCCGCCAC
>JAKYLM010000284.1:50000-52805 GCA_023634145.1 Thymallus thymallus
AAAAGAAAGAAATGGCAGAATGTGCTTTTTGACCGTTGAGTTTTATCTACAGATATTGTTGGAGTCTTGGAGATTAAAGTTGTCTGTTGGATTCAAGACCGCACGTACTGTAGTCAAAAGACAAACAAAAAAGTGCTTTATTGTATTTCCCTTCGTGTTACATATTTTACAAAAAAAAAATAATAATAATCTTGACTAGTTCCTGACATCCTAGCCTCGTACAAACAGCAAGGGATTAAGTTATTCAATAAAACAACCTGGACTTAAAAAACATATTTTATGTTACTAAAATCCATGCACTCTATTTAGTATGATCTGTTACGTTACATTAGGGTACATTACAATATAATACAAATTGTTGCAAATTACAACGTTGTTGATGCTAACGTTAGCTTGGTGGCTAGGTGGCGAATGCTAACGTTAGTTAGGTCGCTAACGTTAGCTAGGCTAAGAGTTAGGGGTTAAGGTTAGGTTTAGGGTTAGGGGAAGGATTGTCTTACATGCTAAGTAGTTGCAAAGTAGCTAAAACATAGTAGAGTACCTTGCAAAGTTGCTGATTGGCTAAAATGCTGTTGTCTATGATGAGATTCGAACACTCAGCCTTTGGATGCTAAACGTTCAAGTTATATACCTACTCATCCACCCAGACCAACCACCCTCCTTTCATTTTTGCCTTAAGTAATATTACTGTCTTATCAAACAGGTCAAATAATGTAACCTAACGTAACTAAACATATCATACTATATGGATTGGCACGGAACTTTATTAACATATCATACGTTTTGCTCTGAGATCAGGCTGAATAAAAACACATCTAGCCCTAAATAGCAGTGAAAACATATTCACCTCAAATACATCCAAATTACTGTAATTATTATTACAACTTGTACAATTAGCATAAAAAAAGACAGACTAACCGAAGAGGTTGAATCAAACACATAAGACCACAGGAGCGGGAGATTACCTGTCTGCGCAGTAAAGCGTATGATTAACTGTCCAAATGGACTTCATTGTTAGAGCGTCCGTAACAATAGAAAGAAAAAGGGCTGTAGCTGCCCCTCAATATAGCCTGTCCCTGACCCCTGTCCACCTTACACACAAACCCCACAATTAGCAACATATGTGTGTTTTATTTCTAATAGTGAATAGTGCATAGAGACGTATTATTTATTCAGTCCCCAACAGATGAAAACCGTTGTAATAACCCAGTACTATTAATCCCTGTCAGAAAAGACCCCGCCCCCCCTCATAACCCAGTACTATTAATCCCTGTCAGAAAGACCCCCGCCCCCTTCATAACCCCAGTACTATTAATCCCTGTCAGAAAGACCCCGCCCCCCCCTCATAACCCAGTACTATTAATCCCTGTCAGAAAGACCCCCCGCCCCCCTCATAACCCAGTACTATTAATCCCTGTCAGAAAGACCCCGCACCCCCTCATAACCCAGTACTATTAATCCCTGTCAGAAAGACCCCGCCCCCCTCATAACCCAGTACTATTAATCCCTGTCAGAAAGACCCCGCCCCCCTCATAACCCAGTACTATTAATCCCTGTCAGAAAGACCCCGCCCCCCTCATAACCCAGTACTATTAATCCCTGTCAGAAAGACCCCGCCCCCCTCATAACCCAGTACTATTAATCCCTGTCAGAAAGACCCCACCCCCCCTCATTAGCCAGTACTATTTCGCTGTCAGAAAGACCCCGCCCCCCTCATTAGCCAGTACTATTCCCTGTCAGAAAGACCCCGCCCCCCCTCATTAGCCAGTACTATTCCGTCAGAATGACCCCGCCCCCCTCATTAGCCAGTACTATTCCCTGTCAGAAAGACCCCGCCCCCCTCATTAGCCAGTACTATTACCTGTCAGAAAGACCCCGCCCCCCTCATTAGCCAGTACTATTCCGTCAGAAAGACCCCGCCCCCCTCATTAGCCAGTACTATTCCCTGTCAGAAAGACCCCGCCCCCCTCATTAGCCAGTACTATTCCCTGTCAGAAAGACCACGCCCCCCTCATTAGCCAGTACTATTCCCTGTCAGAAAGACCCGCCCCCCTCATTGTCAAACAAAAAGACTGACTGGTATCAAATTATTTTAGCTTTCAACGTTTAATGACTTTATTTCTCATGGCCCCCTCCGTGATATTTTTCTGTTGTCGTGGAAGTCATGTAACTTTATCCCCAAAGGTCAGCTCACAGGCTTTGACCCCTGTGCTGTTGAGTGACAAGCTGCGAGTTATGATTATGATTCATGGGCAATGGTAATACTGTGACATTTCTATCGCTCAGCTTTTGTTTTAGATAGAAACTGGAAACACCTTAATTGCATCTAATTCGGGTGTACCCTTTGATGAAGAGGGATTTTATAGCAGCGCTCGCATGTCGGCCGGTCTTTTGTGCAGGACGGCACTTGCTTCAGGGGGGCTCAAAGATATCCCCGATCTCTGGATCACCTTGAGGAGGTTGCTCCAGGCGGGTTCTACCGTCCCTTGACTGCCAAATGAGGGGGGTTGACACCGATATGGTGGAAAGAAACCTCTAATTGGACACAAACTCAGTGACTACCACTAAAGCAACCCCTACTAACAGTCTCCTTACAAATATATTGAACAACATATTGTATGTGTATTGAATAGAGCTGAATTTGACCACAGAGTACCCAGAGGATGATTTGACTGATGAGTAAAAGACTCCCAAAATGACTGAGAGCAATACAAAACAAATGCAAATTCTGTGGCCGGGCTCTTAAGCACCCGGGTGAGACAGGGACGTGCGGCTCTCAAGTGCTGCCAACCTGGTTCTTACTCC
>JAKYLM010000285.1:0-7500 GCA_023634145.1 Thymallus thymallus
TACACCCACCCAGCAGCACCAGGGGGGTCACGTGCTGACCTCATTGTGTGCACGAGTAAGTCAGTGCACTCTGCTGTGTGAGCGCCCCTCCGCTCCATGCTGCTTCCAACGAGCTGCTGCCCCCCCCCCTCTGCTGCTGTGTCTGAGGAGAGGAGGAGATGTTTTCCTCCTTTCTGTCTGAGGAGAGGAGGAGATGTTTTCCTCCTTTCTGTCTGAGGAGAGGAGGAGGAGGAGGAGATGTTTTCCTCCTTTCTGTCTGAGGAGAGGAGGAGAGATGCCGTTTACTCTGAAAGAAGAGAGGGAGGAAAAAGAGGAGGAGAGGTTTAATATTTTATTTTCCTGTCACAGTTTATTATTCTCACTGCCCCCGCCTGCGTCCCCGCTCACCCTGCACCAGCCCTGACTCTGCAGAGAGAGAGAGGGAGGGAGGGGAGAGGGGAGGAGGGAGGGAGGGAGGGGAGAGAGGGACGGAGGGAGGGGAGAGAGTGAAGGAATTAGAGGGAGAGAAGAGAGGGATGGGAGGGAGGGGAGAGGGGAGAGAGGGAAGGAGGGAGAGGAGAGGGGGAGGGAGGGAAGGAGGAAGAGGAGAGGGGGATGGAGGGAGGGGAGAGAGTGAAGGAGGGAGTGGGATGGGAGAGAGGGAAGCAGGGAGGAGAGGGAAGGAGGGAGGGAAGGAGGGAGGGGAGAGAGGGATGGAGGGAGGGGAGAGAGGGGAGGAGGATGTCAGCTACAACTTCAGATGCAAACCTTTATAACAGAAATGAAAAAGGCACCTAGCAGCAATGACAAAAACACATGACTGTACGTTAACACTAGGGGTTAATGAGCATATCCCAGCTGTAAACTGCCACACCTCCCTGCCTGGCTTTGCTGGCCTATGTTTAGACATCCAGGTGTAAATGAATCCCAGGACGGGGTCAGAGGTCGGCCCGAGTATGTCTTCTCTTCTCCTCCTATTCTCTACAATCCCAGCGCCATCCCTCCCTCTCTCTGTACCCTTAAATATTGCAGCTGCTTCACTTCCTCTTACGCTACATTAACTCAGACTGCCTGTGCTGCTTGACTGGAGTATGCTGTGTGTGTGTGTGTGTGTGTGTGTGTCTTGCTTGCTGCCTCTGCTGCTGGAAAGGGGAGAGAGAGAAGGAGGGAGGTCTATATCCACACTTCCCCTTTAAAGATCTAGATCCACACTTCCCCTTTAAAGGTCTAGATCCACACTTCCCCTTTAAAGGTCTAGATCCACACTTCCCCTTTAAAGGTCTAGATCCACACTTCCCCTTTAAAGGTCTAGATCCACACTTCCCCTTTAAAGGTCTAGATCCACACTTCCCCTTTAAAGGTCTAGATCCACACTTCCCCTTTAAAGGTCTAGATCCACACTTCCCATTTAAAGGTCTAGATCCACACTTCCCCTTTAAAGGTCTAGATCCACACTTCCCCTTTAAAGGTCTAGATCCACACTTCCCCTTTAAAGGTCTAGATCCACACTTCCCCTTTAAAGGTCTATATCCACACTTCCCCTTTTAAGGTCTAGATCACACTGCCCCTGTAAAGGTTTATTTGTTTTACTTTCCGAAGGCACTGTGTATGACTCGTTTCAGGAAACTAGGAGTCGCGTGTGACTACTTCATAGGAGAGCCATTTCAACATAACCTTTTATATATATATATATATATATATATATATATATATATATATATATATATATATATATATATACAGCGGGTGAAATAAGTATTGAACACGTCAACATTTTTCTCAGTAAATATATTTCCAAAGGTGCTATTGACATGAAAGTTTCACCAGATGTTGGTAACAACCCAAGTAATCCATACATACAAAGAAACCAAAACAATTAAGTTCAGAAATTAAGTTATGTGTAATAATGTGAAATGACACAGGGAAAAAGTATTGAACACATGAAGAAAGAGAGGTTCAAAAAGGCATGGAAAGCCAAGACAACAGCTGAAAACTATCAGTAATTAAAAAGCAATCCAGCCCCCTGTCAGTGCAAATTAATATAATCTGGTTCAGTCCCAACTGATGGCCTACAAAAAGGTCTCACACAAGACACATCTCATGATGGGTAAAAGCAAAGAGCTGTCTCAAGACCTTCGCAACCTAATTGTTGCAAAACATAATGATGGCATTGGTTATAGGCGCATTTCTAAGCTTCTGAATGTTCCAGTGAGCACTGTTGGGGCCATAATACGGAAGTGGAAAGACAATCATTTCACCATAAATTTGCCTCGACGAAGTGCTCCTCGTAAATTTGCCCATTCATCCTACCTTCAATTATGTGAAGTTTGCCAGTACCATTTGCTGAAAAGCAGCCCCACACCATGATGTTCCCACCTCCAAACTTCACTGTTGGTATGATGTTTTTAGGGTGATGTGCAGTGCCATTTCTCCTCCAAACATGGTGTGTATTATGACATCCAAACAGTTCAATTTTGCTCTCATCTGACCACACTATATTCTCCCAGTATTTCACTGGCTTTTCCAAATGTTGTGCAGCAAACTTTAAACGAGCTTCAACATGCTTTTTTTTCAGCAATGGAGTCTTGCGTGGTGAGCGTGCATACAGGCCATGGCGGTGGAGTGCATTACTTAATGTTTTCTTTGAGACAACAGTACCTGCTAATTGCAGGTCTTTTTGAAGCTCTCCACAAGTGGTCCTTGGCTCTTGGACAACTCTTCTGATTATTCTTTTCACTCCTCTGTCAGAAATCTTGCGTCGAGGCAAATTTATGGTGAAATGATTGTCTTTCCACTACCGTATTATGGCCCCAACAGTGCTCACTGGAACATTCAGAAGCTTAGAAATGCACCTATAACCAATGCCATCATTATGTTTTGCAACAATTAGGTTGCGAAGGTCTTGAGACAGCTCTTTGCTTTTACCCATCATGAGATGTGTCTTGTGTGACACCTTGGCAATGAGACCTTTTTGTAGGCCATCAGTTGGGACTGAACCAGATTATATTAATTTGATGTCAATAACACCTTTGGAAATATATTTACTGAGAAAAATGGTGACGTGTTCAATACTTATTTCACCCGCTGTGTATATATATATATATATATATATATATATATATATATATATATATATATATATATATATATATATATATATATATATATAATGTGTTTTCTGTCAGAAATGGCTTCTGGAACATGTGAACTTTCATGTGCCTTAATAACAAACGTGTATGCCATCTGTAAATATGAATACAATTGTTAAATTACAAGTCTAGTTGGTTTATCCACGTAAAAAGACAGCAACCTTCCCGCTAGCCATGATTAGCTGAGATAATGAGTGGGCTGGACATGCCGAGAGAATAGTTGGGATTGGTCTGCCATGTGGCACGCTTCTGTCTATTTGAGCTGGTCATTATGTGTAGGTAATCCTGTCTAACGCTGCTTTTAAAAAAATGTATTGCGTAATAGAACTGCATAGGTGTTGCTCTCCACTTTCTGGAGGACAGAGTTTTGAAATCAGTGGATTTAGAGTGTGATAGATAACGAGATGGAGAACATTCTGGCGTTTGGTTGCAAATATGCAGACAGAGTGGAAAAGAGAACACACAGAAGGCTGTTGTATAAAACACCTGTCTCATCTGTCTCATCTTCAAACTAAGGCAACCATGGCATCATGACAGAGGGAGAAGAGTCCATTATTAGTAACTACTGTTGTTGGTTTGGCACCAAATAAGCCACTCTTTATATGTTATTTGCAGAATCTCAGTTTGCCATGTGGATTTTATGCTAGCTAAAGTTCCCTCTTTGAAGTTCTTAGCTAACTGGAAAATGCATCTTCTTTAGGAGTGTTATTTATATCCCGTAGACTACTGATCATTCATCCATACTGTGTGTCCCACGATTGCAGGTAATTTATGACAAATATATAACGTATATGTTTTATAAATGTAAGAGCACCAGCGTATTAGCCTGGTTTTGTTAGCTAACGAAAACACTTTTTCATACTGCCGCTCTATGTATCATGTACCATGTATCTGTCTTTTGTGTACTTTCGTTGTGGCATTTTGCATATCTATCTATCTATCTATCTATCTATCTATCTATCTATCTATCTATCTATCTATCTATCTATCTATCTATCTATCTATCTATCTATCTATCTATCTATCTATCTATCTATCTATCTATCTATCTATCTATCTATCTATCTATCTATCTATCTATCTATCTATCTATCTATCTATCTATCTAATACGTGCTGCATTCTAGGTGTATTATATTTCTTCACCGCAACAGTGTAACATTGAGTAATTTCATGTTAGACAACATATGGAAACAATATATTTTTATTAATTTAAATTAGGAATTATGAGAAATTGCTAAATACACTATACGATCACAATGACTTTGATAGATGTTTCAATTGTAATTTTGTTAGTAAATTAGACAGCAGATTTATGGAGAACTGCTGTGCTATTTATATCATTCATCCATACTGTGTGTGTCCCATGATTGCAGCTTTGGAAATAAATGAACTATCCATCCATTACTCCTTTTTATGTTGACTCACTGACTTGAGGGACGGGACCAGGAAGGTCACACCAGCAACACAGTTACATTCACCAACACTCTGGATAACATAAAAACAGGCTAACCAGTTCTGCTAAAGCGAGTAAAATGGTCAGTGAGCTGTTCTGGAAGTAGCTAGCAAGCTAGCCAACGTTAGCCAGTTAGCTTGGGTGCTTGACTGCTGTTGTTAGGTCAGGAGGCTCGGGTGGCAGGTAGCCTAGCGGTTAGAGCGTTCGGCCAGTAACCGAAAGGTTGAATACCCGAGCCGACAAGGTGAAAAACCTGTCGACGTCTCCCTTAGCCATAATTTGCTCCAGGGGCTGACCCTGTATTCATTTTTTATTTAACCAGGCAAGTCAGTTGAGAATAAATTCTTATTTACAATGACAGCCTAGGAACAGTGGGTTAACTGCCTTGTTCAGGGGCAGAATTACAGATTATTTACCTTGTCAGCTCGGGGATTCAATCCTGCAACCTTTCGGTTACTGGCCCAACACCCTAACCACTAGGCTACCGGCCACCCCAAAGGTAGGCCGTCATTATAAATAAGAATTTGTTCTTAACTGACCTGCCTAGTTAAATAAAGGTTCAATAAAAAAGAAATACTCCTCGGCCAGAGCGTCCAGGGTGTGCTCTGAACCCTCTGAATTTACGAACGGACAATCTGACAACGCTCTGAGTTGCCGAACGCCCAGAGTGCACACTGAGCACACTCTGGCACTCCAGATTAAATTTACGAACACACCCATAGTATAAACCAGCCTTTAGTCTTGAAATATTTGCTTGTTTAGTACATAGCCTAACATGTGAATCTTTAAAGAGATGGGTAGGGCTAAAGCTTAAGAGGGTGTGAACGATGCTGATTGGGTGTAGACAAAGAAGAGCTTTCCAGTAGATACCAAAACTTTCAAGGGCCATTTTCTCACAAGTCAGGTTATAAGTTGATCAACTTTCAATGCAGAATTACCATCCCATTGTTCCTCAACTGTAGTGTATGATATAACATTTTGTAGCTCTGAGTCTCTACTTTTATCCAATGTATAAAACACAAATTCAAATTTGGCTACGTAAAACCGAATCATGCCAGTCGGTCACATACGTCTCTTTAATATGGTCATACATTTGGCAGGAGGTTAGGAAGTGCAGCTCAGTTTCCACCTCATTTTGTGGTCAGTGTGCACATAGCCTGTCTTCTCTTGAGAGCCAGGTCTGCCTACGGCGGCCTTTCTCAATAGCAAGGCTATGATCACTGAGTCTGTACATAGTCAAAGCTTTCCTTTAGTTTGTGTCAGTCACAGTGGTCAGGTATTCTGCCACTGTATACTCTCTGTTTAGGGCCAAACAGCATTCTAGTTTGATACATTTTTTTGTAAATTCTTTCCAATGTGTCAAGTAATTCTCTTTTTGTTTTCTCATGATTTGGTTGGGTCTAATTGTGTTGCTGTCCTGGGGCTCTGTGGGGTCTGGTTGTGTTTGTGAACAAAGCCCCAGGACCAGCATGCTTAGGGGACTCTTCTCCAGGTTCATCTCTCTGTAGGTCATGGCTTTGTTATGGAAGGTTTGGGAATCATTTTCTTTTACGTGGTTGTTGACAGAATCTGTGCAGAAGATCTAGGTGCTGCTGTAGGCCCTCCTTGGTTGGTGACCGAAGCACCAGATCATCAGCAAACAGTAGACATTTGACTTCAGATTCTAGTAGGGTGAGGCCGGGTGCTGCAGACTGTTCTAGTGCCCTCGCCAATTCATTGATATATATGATGAAGAGGGTGGGGCTTAAACTGCATCCCTGTCTCACTCCACGGCCCTGTGGAAAGAAATGTGTGTGTTTTTTGCCAATTTTAACCTCACACTTGTTGTTTGTGTTCATGGATTTTATAATGTTGTATGTTTTTCCCCCAAAACCACTTTCCATCAATTTGTATAGCAGACCCTTATGCCAAATTGAGTCAAAAGCTTTTTTGAAATCAACAAAGCTTGAGAAGACATTCCCTTTGTTTGTTTGTCAATTGTCAATCTCTCTTTCTCTCTGTCTCTCTCTCTCTCCCTCCCTACCTCTCATTCTATCTCTCCTGCTCTCGCTCTCTCGCTTTTTCTCTTGTTCATATTCTCCATCTACTAATTGAGATATTGTCAGTTTTCTCAGAATAAAGACAGTTTGGTTGAATTAAGTTGTGACTGAGCATCTCAGCTCGCTGGTCACCATAACACCCACCCGTAGCCTGCGCTCCAGCAGGCATATTTCACTGGTCACCCCCAAAGCCAACACCTCCTTTGGCCGCCATTCCTTCCAGTTCTCTGCTGCCAATGACTGGAACGAATTGCAAAAATAATTGAAGCTAGAGGTTCCTATCTCCCTCACTAACTTTAAGCATCAGCTGTCAGAGCTGCTTATCGATCACTGCACCTGTATATAGCCCTTCTGTAAATAGCCCACCCTACTACCTCATCCCCATATTTATTATTTTAGCTCATTTACACTCCAGTATCTCTATTTGCACATCATCATCTGCACATCTATCACTCCAGTGTTAATTCTAATCTGTAATTTATTTCACCACTATAGTCTATTTATTGTCCTACCTTCCTAACCTTACTACATTTGCACACACTGTACAGCATATAGATGTTCTATTGTGTTATTGACTGTATGTTTGTGAGAACTAAGACTAAGAACAGGGAAGTGAGAATATTGATTGAGAAATGGCTCCCTATTTATTTACAGCACCACCCATAGGGCTTTGGTCAAAAGTAGGGTACTATATAAGGAAAAGGGTGCCATTTGAGATAGACACAAATGTTACTTCCTGTTTATAAGTAATTCAAACATGTCAGATAATCCTTATTTCATGGAGATAACCCTGCCATGTGGCACTAACTTGACGACTCCATCCACACAGTTTAGGAGAGAATAGATTAATCCTTCATTTTGAGAGAGAGAGATGTCCA
>JAKYLM010000285.1:12500-52488 GCA_023634145.1 Thymallus thymallus
AATTGTGTTGCTGTCCTGGGGCTCTGTGGGGTCTGGTTGTGTTTGTGAACAAAGCCCCAGGACCAGCATGCTTAGGGGACTCTTCTCCAGGTTCATCTCTCTGTAGGTGATGGCTTTGTTATGGAAGTTTTGGGAATCGCTTCCTTTTAGTTGGTTGTAGAATTTAATGTCTGTTTTCTTGATTTTGTTAATTATCAGGTATCTGCCTAATTCTGCTCTGCATGTATTATTTGGTGTTTTTTGTTGTACACTGAGGATATTTTTGCAGAATTCTGCATGCAGAGTCTCAATTTGGTGTTTGTCCCATTTAGATAGATAGATAGATAGATAGATAGGTACTTTATTGATCCCCCGGGGGGGAAATTTGTGAATTCTTGGTTGGTGAGCGGACCGCAGACCTCACAACCATAAAGGGCAATGGGTTCTATAACTGATTCAAGTATTTTTAGCCAGATCCTAATTGATATGTTGAATTTTATGTTCCTTTTGATGGCATAGAAGGCGCTTCTTGCCTTGTCTCTCAGATCGTTCACAGCTTTGTGGAAGTTACCTGTGACGCTGATGTTTAGGCCGAGGTATGTATAGTTTTTTGTGTTCTCTAGAGCAACGATGTCTAGATGGAATTTGTATTTATGGTCCTGGTGACTGGACCTTTTTTGTAACACCATTATTTTTGTCTTACTGAGATTTACTGTCAGGGCCCAGGTCTGACAGAATCTGTGCAGAAGATCTAGGTGCTGCTGTAGACCCTCCTTGGTTGGTGACAGAAGCACCAGATCATCAGCAAACAGTAGACATTTGACTTCAGATTCTAGTAGGGGGAGGCTGGGGGCTGCAGAATGTTCTAGTGCCCTCGCCAATTCCTTGATATATATGATGAAGAGGGTGGGGCTTAAACTGCATCCCTGTCTCACTCCACGGCCCTGTGGAAATAAATGTGTGTTTTTTTTTAAATTTTAACCTCACACTTGTTGTTTGTGTTCATGGATTTTATAATGTTGTATGTTTTTCCCCCAAAACCACTTTCCATCAATGTGTATAGCTGACCCTCATGCCAAATTGAGTCAAAAGCTTTATTGAAATCAACAAAGCATGAGAAGACTTTGCCTTTGTTTTGGTTTGTTTGTTTGTTAATTAGGGTGTGCAGGGTGAATACGTGGTCTGTCGTACGGTAATTTGGTAAAAAGACTATTTGAATTTTGCTCAGTACATTGTTTTCACTGATGAAATGAACTAGTCTGCTGTTAATGAAAATGCAGAGGATTTTCCCAAGGTTGTTGTTGACGCATATCCCACGGTAGTTATTGGGGTCAAATTTGTCTCCACTTTTGTGGATTGGGGTGATCAGTCCTTGGTTCCAAATATTGGGGAAGATGCCAGAGCTAAGGATGATGTTAAAGAGTTTAAGTATAGCCAATTGGAATTTGTTGTCTGTATATTTTATCATTTCATTGAGGAAACCATCAACAACACAGGCCTTTTTGGGTTGGAGGGTTTGTATTTTGTCCTATAGTTCATTCAATGTAATTATAGAATCCAGTGGGTTCTGGTTAATAGTTGATTCTAGGATTTGTATTATGATCATGTATATTTATTTGCTCTTTGTTCTTTGTTATAGAACCAAACAGATTGGAGAAGTGGTTTATCCAGACATCTCTGTTTAGGATAGATAACTCTTCATGTTGTTGTTAGTTTAGTGTTTTCCAGTTTTCCCAGAAGTGGTTAGAGTCTATGGATTCTTCAGTTTCATTGATCTGGTTTCTGACGTGCTGTTCCTTCTTTTTCCGTAGTGTATTTCTGTATTGTTTTAGTGATTCACCATAGTGAAGGTGTATTTCTGTATTGTTTTAGTGATTCACCATAGTGAAGGTGTATTTCTGTATTGTTTTAGTGATTCACCATAGTTCACTTAGGTTTCTGTTTGACATTTTTAGATTTGATAGAGAAGCTGAGAGGACAAAATATACTGTTTAGATTCTCTACTGACAAGTTTACACCTTCACTATTACAGTGTTTGATGTTTTGTCCAGGAAGTTGTCTAAAAGGGATTGAATTTGTTGTTGCCTAATAGTTTTTTGGTAGATTTCAACACTACATTCCTTCCATCTATAGCATTTCATAATATTACTCAGTTCCTTTGGCTTTGATGCCTCATGATTAAGTATTGCTCTGTTCAAGTAGACTGTGATTTAGCTGTGATCTGATAGGGGTGTCAGTGGACTGACTGTGAACGCTCTGAGAGACTCTGTGATCTGATAGTGGTGTCAGTGGACTGACTGTGAACGCTCTGAGAGACTCTGTGATCTGATAGTGGTGTCAGTGGACTGACTGTGAACGCTCTGAGAGACTCTGTGATCTGATAGGGGTGTCAGTGGACTGACTGTGAACGCTCTGAGAGACTCTGTGATCTGATAGGGTGTCAGTGGACTGACTGTGAACGCTCTGAGAGACTCTGTGACCATATAGTGGTGTCAGTGGACTGACTGTGAACACTCTGAGAGACTCTGTGATCTGATAGTGGTGTCAGTGGACTGACTGAACACTCTGAGAGACTCTGGGTTGAGGTCAGTGATAAAGTAGTCTACAGTACTACTGCCAAGACATGATCTATATGTGTACCTACCATAGGAGTCCCCTCGAAGCCTACCATTGACTATGTACAGACCCAGCGTCCCACAGAGCTGCAGGAGGTGTGACCCTTTTTTGTTGGTTATGTTGTCATAGTTGTGTCTAGGGGGGATATGGGGGAGGGAATGCTGTCACCTCCAGCTAGGGGTCTCTCTCTCTCTCGCTCTCTCGCTCTCTCGCTCTCTCGCTCTCTCGCTCTCGCTCTCTCTCTCTCTCTCTCTCTCTCTCTCTCTCTCTCTCTCTCTCTCTCTCTCTCTCTCTCTCTCTCTCTCTCGTTATACAGTACCAGTCAAAAGTTTGGACAAACTTTGAATAAGTTCTTAAAAACGTATTAATGGGTAGGTGTGTTCAAACGTTGTACTGCTACTGTATATCCTAGAGCTACGTTTCCAGAACCATGTCACTTCTGTCTCTTCTAGTGAATGTGTGTATTTTATGAATCTGTTCCATATACACTATTTTTAGACTTTTAAAAACGTATTCAATATTTTTATGGGCTGTAACAACGCAACGTCATGGAGGTCATCTATTCCAACTAAAGATGCTAATTTACCCCAGTGTGTTGGAGCATTAGAAAGAAATACACAGATTGTCCATCCCAAATGACACCCTATTCCCTACAGGGCACTGGTCAAATGTGTGGAGTCCTTTAGTGGAGAAACAAGCTGCTTGGCTGATCTGCCTCTGGTAAAGTCTCTGAAATATTAATGTAGGGTATAAATAGAGTAGGTCTGCGTTCCAAATGGCACCCTGTTCTCTGCATAGTTCACTAATTTTGAAGAAGGAAAAATATTGTCATTTAGGATGCAGCCTAGATCTGAGGCAGATCTCCAAGGATTCTGTGTTTCTGAAGAGGGTTGAACTTTTACTAACCAGATACACACTAAACAAAGAAACACACAGATGCAGATCTGACATGGGAGATGTCAAACTGTTTTCATCAAGAGTATATAATCCAATTCATAGCTCAGTTCAGCTACCACCAATTAGAAACAGTCCAGATCACTGTTCAACTACCACCAATTAGAAACAGTCCAGATCACTGTTCAACTACCACCAATTAGAAACAGTCCAGATCACTGTTCAACTACCACCAATTAGAAACAGTCCAGATCACTGTTCAACTACCACCAATTAGAAACAGTCCAGATCACTGTTCAACTACCACCAATTAGAAACAGTCCAGATCACTGTTCAACTACCACCAATTAGAAACAGTCCAGATCACTGTTCAACTACCACCAATTAGAAACAGTCCAGATCACTGTTCAACTACCACCAATTAGAATTGTTTGAAGAACACACACTCCCGTGTTTGAAGAACACACACTCCCGTGACACACCCTTGTTTGAAGAACACACACTCCCGTGACACACCCTTGTTTGCTAAAAGGCATTTATGTGGTGTCACTGTTCAGTTTGCTCTCTGCTTAGCAGTGGTGTCACTGCTCAGTTTGCTCTCTGCTTAGCAGTGGTGTCACTGCTCAGTTTGCTCTCTGCTTAGCAGTGGTGTCACTGTTCAGTTTGCTCTCTGCTTAGCAGTGGTGTCACTGTTCAGTTTGCTCTCTGCTTAGCAGTGGTGTCACTGCTCAGTTTGCTCTCTGCTTAGCAGTGGTGTCACTGCTCAGTTTGCTCTCTGCTTAGCAGTGGTGTCACTGTTCAGTTTGGCAGCTACGTGAGTGGGTGAGAGATGGCTGTGTGCTTCGCAGTTTACCAGATCTTTTATTATTATTTTTTTTAAATGTGAAGATCACTCCGCGACCCACACGCTGCAACTGACTTGTCATTCCCACAAGCCATCACTCACCTCTGTCATCGAATGGACTAGCCAGTTCTGACTGAGCGCAATTGTCATAAAACGCAAATACAGTGATGAATTTCTCAGTTTGGCAGCTACGTGAGTGGGTGAGAGATGGCTGTGTGCTTCGCAGTTTACCAGATCTTTTATTATTATTTTTTTTAAATGTGAAGATCACTCCGCGACCCACACGCTGCAACTGACTTGTCATTCCCACAAGCCATCACTCACCTCTGTCATCGAATGGACTAGCCAGTTCTGACTGAGCGCAATTGTCATAAAACGCAAATACAGTGATGAATTTCTCTCTCTTGGTTTCATACAAACTTTGAGAAATAACGAAGAGCTCCACAATGTGTTTTGTGCAGGAAGTGTTTAGTAATGAGTCTCTCAAAAGGAACAAATTAAATTGACAGGTCCTGATCAAACAGCATGACATGAAATCCACAGCATGACGATAAACCCAGGGAGTTTCAGGACAGGGCAGAAAGCTTCAGGAAACAGTGCTTCTACAGATGGACAAGTAAGCCAGTTAGCATGGCATTTTTAACAGGTGATGATAAGCAGAAATAAGGTGTATCATCTCTCGTAGTAGTCGATGTAGCTAATCGGTAGCTAGCTAATGTTAGCCAAAGCAAGCTAGATAGCTACTGATATTGCAGTACACAACAACAAGTAATTCTGAACGGGAATAAACACACTCACACAGTTCTGGGTTGTTCATCTACAGCAGGAAGCGTCTCCTGCCTGGCTGAGGAAGCAGCAGATGTTCTGATCCAGTTTGGCACCACATACCTATGTGAGTCAGGGTTCTCAACTCTGGCGTACTTAAGAAACAAGTACAGAAACAGACTGAATGCTGAGCATGACCTCAGGGTTGACCTCAGGGTTGACCTCAGGGTTGACCTCAGGGTTGACCTCAGGGTTGCACTGTCAAAAAATGAGCTCAGAAGAGACCTGCTTGTTGGAAACCAATCACACACCTCTCATTAGGACTATGTGTGTGACTTTTTTTAAACAATCATTTCTACAGTAAAATATACAGTAGGCCTGATCATTTTTCATCTGTACTGTTACTTAGGTTTGTACTATCAAAACCTGAGCCTGTGTGTGTGTTCTGTTATACAGTTGAAGTCGGAAGTTTACATACACCTTATGTATGTAAAAAAAAACTCAGTTTTTCACAACTCCTGACATTTAATCCTAGTAAAAATTCCCTGTCTTAGGTCAGTTAGGATCACCACTTTATTTTAAGAATGTGAAATGTCAGAATAATAGTAGAGAGAATGATTTATTTCAGCTTTTATTTCTTTCATCACATTCCCAGTGGGTCAGAAGTTTACATACACTCAATTAGTATTTGGTAGCATGGCCTTTAAATTGTTTAACTTGGGTCAAACGTTTCGGGTAGCCTTCCACAAGCTTCCCACAATAAGTTGGGTGAATTTTGGCCCATTCCTCCTGACAGAGCTGGTGTAACAGAACTGTGCCCACACATTTTCTATAGGATTGAGTTCAGGGCTTTGTGATGGCCACTCCAATACCTTGACTTTGTTGTCCTTAAGCAATTTTGCCACAACTTTGGAAGTATGCTTGGGGTCATTGTCCATTTGGAAGACCCATTTGTGACCAAGCTTTAACTTCCTGATTGATGTCTTGAGATGTTGCTTCAATATATCCACATAATTTTCCTTCCTCATGATGCCATCTATTTTGTGAAGTGCACTAGTCCCTCCTGCAGCAAAGCACCCCCACAACATGATGCTGCCACCCCCGTGCTTCACGGTTGGGATGGTGTTCTTCGGCTTGCAAGCCTCCCCCTTTTTCCTCCAAACATAACGATGGTCATTATGGCCAAACAGTTCTATTTTTGTTTCATCGGACCAGAGGACATTTCTCCAAAAAGTACGATCTTTGTCCCCATGAGCAGTTGCAAACCGTAGTCTGGCTTTTTTTTTGCGGTTTTGGAGCAGTGGCTTCTTCCTTGCTGAGCGGCCTTTCAGGTCATGTCGATATAGGACTCGTTTTACTGTGGATATAGATACTTTTGTACCTGTTTCCTCCAGCATCTTCACAAGGTCCTTTGCTGTTGTTCTGGGATTGATTTGCACTTTTCACACCAAAGTACGTTCATCTCTAGGAGACAGAACGCATCTCCTTACTGAGCGGTATGACGGCTGCGTGGTCCCATGGTGTTTATACTTGCATACTATTGTTTGTACAGATGAACGTGGTACCTTCAGGCGTTTGGAAATTGCTCCCAAGGATGAACCAGACTTGTGGAGGTCTACAATTTCTTTCTGAGGTCTTGGCTGATTTCTTTTGATTTTCCCATGATGTCAAGCAAAGAGGCACTGAGTTTGAAGGTAGGCCTTGAAATACATCCACAGGTACACCTCCAATTGACTCAAATGATGTAAATTATCCTATCAAAGCCATGACATAATTTTCTGGAATGTTCCAAGCTGTTTAAAGGCACAGTCAACTTAGTGTATGTAAACTTCTGACCCACTGGAATTGTGATATAGTGAATTATAAGTGAAATAATCTGTCTGTAAACAATTGTTGGAATAATTACTTGTGTCATGCACAAAGTAGATGTCCTAACTGACTTATCAAAACTATAGTTTGTTAACATGAAATGGTCGAAAATGGTCGAAAAATAAGTTCAACCTAAGTGTATGTAAATCTCCGACTTCCACTGTACATCTGTGTGACATGATCAATGAGTTCAGAGTGAAAATGATTAGAGACATACTGACTAGAGACTGAATATCCTCATCAGACTAGAGACTAGAGACATACTGACTAGAGACTGAAGATCCTCATCAGACTAGAGACATACTGACTAGAGACTGAAGATCCTCATCAGACTAGAGACTAGAGACATACTGACTAGAGACTGAAGATCCTCATCAGACTAGAGACTAGAGACATACTGACTAGAGACTGAAGATCCTCATCAGACTAGAGACTAGAGACATACTGACTAGAGACTGAAGATCCTCATCAGACTAGAGACTAGAGACATACTGACTAGAGACTGAAGATCCTCATCAGACTAGAGACTAGAGACTTACTGACTAGAGACTGAAGATCCTCATGAGATTAGAGACATACTGACTAGAGACTGAAGATCCTCATGAGACTAGAGACTAGAGACATACTGACTAGAGACTGAAGATCCTCATCAGACTAGAGACATACTGACTAGAGACTGAAGATCCTCATCAGACTAGAGACTAGAGACTTACTGACTAGAGACTGAAGATCCTCATCAGACTAGAGACTAGAGACATACTGACTAGAGACTGAAGATCCTCATCAGACTAAAGACTAGAGACATACTGACTATAGACTGAAGATCCTCATCAGACTAGAGACTAGAGACATACTGACTAGAGACTGAAGATCCTCATCAGACTAAAGACTAGAGACATAGTGACTTTAGACTGAAGATCCTCATCAGACTAGAGACTAGAGACATACTGACTAGAGACTGAAGATCCTCATCAGACTAGAGACTAGAGACATACTGACTAGAGACTGAAGATCCTCATGAGACTAGAGACTAGAGACATACTGACTAGAGACTGAAGATCCTCATCAGACTAGAGACTAGAGACATACTGACTATAGACTGAAGATCCTCATCAGACTAGAGACTAGAGACATACTGACTAGAGACTGAAGATCCTCATCAGACTAGAGACTAGAGACATACTGACTAGAGACTGAAGATCCTCATCAGACTAGAGACTAGAGACATACTGACTAGAGACTGAAGATCCTCATCAGACTGGAGACTAGAGACATACTGACTAGAGACTGAAGATCCTCATGAGACTAGAGACTAGAGACATACTGACTAGAGACTGAAGATCCTCATCAGACTAGAGACTAGAGACATACTGACTAGAGACTGAAGATCCTCATCAGACTAGAGACTAGAGACATACTGACCAGAGACTGAAGATTCTCATGAGACTAGAGACATACTGACTAGAGACTGAAGATCCTCATCAGACTAGAGACTAGAGACATACTGACTAGAGACTGAAGATCCTCATGAGACTAGAGACTAGAGACATACTGACTAGAGACTGAAGATCCTCATCAGACTAGAGACTAGAGACTAGAGACATACTGACTATAGACTGAAGATCCTCATCAGACTAGAGACTAGAGACATACTGACTAGAGACTGAAGATCCTCATCAGACTAGAGACTAGAGACATACTGACTAGAGACTGAATATCCTCATCAGACTAGAGACTAGAGACATACTGACTAGAGACTGAAGATCCTCATCAGACTAGAGACTAGAGACTTACTGACTAGAGACTGAAGATCCTCATCAGACTAGAGACTAGAGACATACTGACTAGAGACTGAAGATCCTCATCAGACTAAAGACTAGAGACATACTGACTATAGACTGAAGATCCAAATCAGACTAGAGACTAGAGACATACTGACTAGAGACTGAAGATCCTCATCAGACTAAAGACTAGACATAGTGACTTTAGACTGAAGATCCTCATCAGACTAGAGACTAGAGACATACTGACTAGAGACTGAAGATCCTCATCAGACTAGAGACTAGAGACATACTGACTAGAGACTGAAGATCCTCATGAGACTAGAGACTAGAGACATACTGACTAGAGACTGAAGATCCTCATCAGACTAGAGACTAGAGACATACTGACTATAGACTGAAGATCCTCATGAGACTAGAGACTAGAGACATACTGACTAGAGACTGAAGATCCTCATCAGACTAGAGACTAGAGACTAGAGACATACTGACTATAGACTGAAGATCCTCATCAGACTAGAGACTAGAGACATACTGACTAGAGACTGAAGATCCTCATCAGACTAGAGACTAGAGACATACTGACTAGAGACTGAATATCCTCATCAGACTAGAGACTAGAGACATACTGACTAGAGACTGAAGATCCTCATCAGACTAGAGACTAGAGACTTACTGACTAGAGACTGAAGATCCTCATCAGACTAGAGACTAGAGACATACTGACTAGAGACTGAAGATCCTCATCAGACTAAAGACTAGAGACATACTGACTATAGACTGAAGATCCTCATCAGACTAGAGACTAGAGACATACTGACTAGAGACTGAAGATCCTCATCAGACTAAAGACTAGACATAGTGACTTTAGACTGAAGATCCTCATCAGACTAGAGACTAGAGACATACTGACTAGAGACTGAAGATCCTCATCAGACTAGAGACTAGAGACATACTGACTAGAGACTGAAGATCCTCATGAGACTAGAGACATACTGACTAGAGACTGAAGATCCTCATCAGACTAGAGACTAGAGACATACTGACTAGAGACTGAAGATCCTCATGAGACTAGAGACTAGAGACATACTGACTAGAGACTGAAGATCCTCATCAGACTAGAGACTAGAGACTAGAGACATACTGACTATAGACTGAAGATCCTCATCAGACTAGAGACTAGAGACATACTGACTAGAGACTGAAGATCCTCATCAGACTAGAGACTAGAGACATACTGACTAGAGACTGAAGATCCTCATCAGACTAGAGACTAGAGACATACTGACTAGAGACTGAAGATCCTCATCAGACTAGAGACATACTGACTAGAGACTGAAGATCCTCATCAGACTAGAGACTAGAGACATACTGACTAGAGACTGAAGATCCTCATCAGACTAGACATACTGACTAGAGACTGAAGATCCTCATCAGACTAGAGACTAGAGACATACTGACTAGAGACTGAAGATCCTCATCAGACTAGAGACTAGAGACATACTGACTAGAGACTGAAGATCCTCATCAGACTAGAGACTAGAGACATACTGACTAGAGACTGAAGATCCTCATCAGACTAGAGACTAGAGACATACTGACTAGAGACTGAAGATCCTCATCAGACTAGAGACTAGAGACTTACTGACTAGAGACTGAAGATCCTCATGAGATTAGAGACATACTGACTAGAGACTGAAGATCCTCATGAGACTAGAGACTAGAGACATACTGACTAGAGACTGAAGATCCTCATGAGACTAGAGACTAGAGACATACTGACTGGAGACTGAAGATCCTCATCAGACTAGAGACTAGAGACTAGAGACATACTGACTATAGACTGAAGATCCTCATCAGACTAGAGACTAGAGACATACTGACTAGAGACTGAAGATCCTCATCAGACTAGAGACTAGAGACATACTGACTAGAGACTGAAGATCCTCATCAGACTAGAGACATACTGACTAGAGACTGAAGATCCTCATCAGACTAGAGACTAGAGACATACTGACTAGAGACTGAAGATCCTCATCAGACTAGACATACTGACTAGAGACTGAAGATCCTCATCAGACTAGAGACTAGAGACATACTGACTAGAGACTGAAGATCCTCATCAGACTAGAGACTAGAGACATACTGACTAGAGACTGAAGATCCTCATCAGACTAGAGACTAGAGACATACTGACTAGAGACTGAAGATCCTCATCAGACTAGAGACTAGAGACATACTGACTAGAGACTGAAGATCCTCATCAGACTAGAGACTAGAGACTTACTGACTAGAGACTGAAGATCCTCATGAGATTAGAGACATACTGACTAGAGACTGAAGATCCTCATGAGACTAGAGACTAGAGACATACTGACTAGAGACTGAAGATCCTCATCAGACTAGAGACTAGAGACATACTGACTAGAGACTGAAGATCCTCATCAGACTAGAGACTAGAGACATACTGACTAGAGACTGAAGATCCTCATGAGACTAGAGACTAGAGACATACTGACTAGAGACTGAAGATCCTCATGAGACTAGAGACTAGAGACATACTGAATAGAGACTGAAGATCCTCATCAGACTAGAGACTAGAGACTAGAGACTGAAGATCCTCATGAGACTAGAGACTAGAGACATACTGACCAGAGACTGAAGATTCTCTGGAGACTAGAGACATACTGACTAGAGACTGAAGATCCTCATCAGACTAGAGACTAGAGACTGAAGATCCTCATCAGACTAGAGACTAGAGACATACTGACTAGAGACTGAAGATCCTCATCAGACTAGAGACTAGAGACATACTGACTAGAGACTGAAGATCCTCATCAGACTAGAGACTAGAGACATACTGACTAGAGACTGAAGATCCTCATCAGACTAGAGACTAGAGACATACTGACTAGAGACTGAAGATCCTCATCAGACTAGAGACATACTGACTAGAGACTGAAGATCCTCATCAGACTAGAGACTAGAGACATACTGACTAGAGACTGAAGATCCTCATCAGACTAGAGACTAGAGACATACTGACTAGAGACTGAAGATCCTCATGAGACTAGAGACATACTGACTAGAGACTGAAGATCCTCATCAGACTAGAGACATACTGACTAGAGACTGAAGATCCTCATGAGACTAGAGACTAGAGACATACTGACTAGAGACTGAAGATCCTCATCAGACTAGAGACTAGAGACTAGAGACATACTGACTATAGACTGAAGATCCTCATCAGACTAGAGACTAGAGACATACTGACTAGAGACTGAAGATCCTCATCAGACTAGAGACTAGAGACATACTGACTAGAGACTGAAGATCCTCATCAGACTAGAGACATACTGACTAGAGACTGAAGATCCTCATCAGACTAGAGACTAGAGACATACTGACTAGAGACTGAAGATCCTCATCAGACTAGACATACTGACTAGAGACTGAAGATCCTCATCAGACTAGAGACTAGAGACATACTGACTAGAGACTGAAGATCCTCATCAGACTAGAGACTAGAGACATACTGACTAGAGACTGAAGATCCTCATCAGACTAGAGACTAGAGACATACTGACTAGAGACTGAAGATCCTCATCAGACTAGAGACTAGAGACTTACTGACTAGAGACTGAAGATCCTCATGAGATTAGAGACACACTGACTAGAGACTGAAGATCCTCATGAGACTAGAGACTAGAGACATACTGACTAGAGACTGAAGATCCTCATCAGACTAGAGACTAGAGACATACTGACTAGAGACTGAAGATCCTCATCAGACTAGAGACTAGAGACATACTGACTAGAGACTGAAGATCCTCATGAGACTAGAGACTAGAGACATACTGACTAGAGACTGAAGATCCTCATGAGACTAGAGACTAGAGACATACTGAATAGAGACTGAAGATCCTCATCAGACTAGAGACTAGAGACTAGAGACTGAAGATCCTCATGAGACTAGAGACTAGAGACATACTGACTAGAGACTGAAGATCCTCATCAGACTAGAGACTAGAGACTGAAGATCCTCATCAGACTAGAGACTAGAGACATACTGACTAGAGACTGAAGATCCTCATCAGACTAGAGACTAGAGACATACTGACTAGAGACTGAAGATCCTCATCAGACTAGAGACTAGAGACATACTGACTAGAGACTGAAGATCCTCATCAGACTAGAGACTAGAGACATACTGACTAGAGACTGAAGATCCTCATCAGACTAGAGACATACTGACTAGAGACTGAAGATCCTCATGAGACTAGAGACTAGAGACATACTGACTAGAGACTGAAGATCCTCATCAGACTAGAGACTAGAGACATACTGACTAGAGACTGAAGATCCTCATGAGACTAGAGACTAGAGACATACTGACTAGAGACTGAAGATCCTCATCAGACTAGAGACATACTGACTAGAGACTGAAGATCCTCATGAGACTAGAGACTAGAGACATACTGACTAGAGACTGAAGATCCTCATGAGACTAGAGACTAGAGACATACTGACTAGAGACTGAAGATCCTCATGAGACTAGAGACTAGAGACATACTGACTAGAGACTGAAGATCCTCATCAGACTAGAGACTAGAGACATACTGACTAGAGACTGAAGATCCTCATCAGACTAGAGACTAGAGACATACTGACTAGAGACTGAAGATCCTCATCAGACTAGAGACTAGAGACTAGAGACTGAAGATCCTCATGAGACTAGAGACTAGAGACATACTGACTAGAGACTGAAGATTCTCATGAGACTAGAGACATACTGACTAGAGACTGAAGATCCTCATCAGACTAGAGACTAGAGACTGAAGATCCTCATCAGACTAGAGACTAGAGACATACTGACTAGAGACTGAAGATCCTCATCAGACTAGAGACATACTGACTAGAGACTGAAGATCCTCATGAGACTAGAGACTAGAGACATACTGACTAGAGACTGAAGATCCTCATGAGACTAGAGACTAGAGACATACTGACTAGAGACTGAAGATCCTCATGAGACTAGAGACTAGAGACATACTGACTAGAGACTGAAGATCCTCATCAGACTAGAGACTAGAGACATACTGACTAGAGACTGAAGATCCTCATCAGACTAGAGACTAGAGACTAGAGACTGAAGATCCTCATGAGACTAGAGACTAGAGACATACTGACTAGAGACTGAAGATTCTCATGAGACTAGAGACATACTGACTAGAGACTGAAGATCCTCATCAGACTAGAGACTAGAGACTGAAGATCCTCATCAGACTAGAGACTAGAGACATACTGACTAGAGACTGAAGATCCTCATCAGACTAGAGACTAGAGACATACTGACTAGAGACTGAAGATCCTCATCAGACTAGAGACTAGAGACATACTGACTAGAGACTGAAGATCCTCATCAGACTAGAGACTAGAGACATACTGACTAGAGACTGAAGATCCTCTTCAGACTAGAGACTAGAGACATACTGACTAGAGACTGAAGATCCTCATCAGACTAGAGACTAGAGACATACTGACTAGAGACTGAAGATCCTCATCAGACTAGAGACTAGAGACATACTGACTAGAGACTGAAGATCCTCATGAGACTAGAGACTAGAGACATACTGACTAGAGACTGAAGATCCTCATCAGACTAGAGACTAGAGACATACTGACTAGAGACTGAAGATATGAAATAGAAAGAGACATTTAAAGACAGAGAGTTGAACAGAGAAACAGACATTTAGATACAGCCAGCTATAGCTTTTATGCTTAAAGGTCTCTTTCATCCATTATCTGGTGTGAAGGGATGTGTGTGCTCCCCTCTGCCATGAGCTGTAGTCACAACAACAACCGTGAGATAGTCTTCTACAGAGCTTGGTTACTATAGTAACATGGTGGGACTGTGCTTCTACAGATCCTGGTTACTATAGTAACCTGGTGGGACTGTGCTTCTACAGATCCTGGTTACTATATTAACATGGTGGGACTGTGCTTCTACAGTGCCTGGATACTATAGTAACTTGGTGGGACTGTGCTTCTACAGAGCCTGGTTACTATAGTAACATGGTGGGACTGTGCTTCTACAGAGCCTGGTTACTATAGTAACATGGTGGGACTGTGCTTCTACAGAGCCTGGTTACTATAATAACATGGTGGGACTGTGCTTCTACAGAGCCTGGTTACTATAGTAACCTGGTGGGACTGTGCTTCTACAGAGCCTGGTTACTATAGTAACATGGTGGGACTGTGCTTCTACAGAGCCTGGTTACTATATTAACATGGTGGGACTATGCTTCTACAGAGCCTGGTTACTATAGTAACCTGGTGGGACTGTGCTTCTACAGAGCCTGGTTACTATAGTAACATGGTGTGACTGTGCTTCTACAGATCCTGGTTACTATAGTAACCTGGTGGGACTGTGCTTCTACAGAGCCTGGTTACTATAGTAACATGGAGGACTGTGCTTCTACAGAGCCTGGTTACTATAGTAACATGGTGGGACTGTGCTTCTACAGAGCCTGGTTACTATAGTAACATGGTGGGACTGTGCTTCTACAGAGCCTGGTTACTATAGTAACATGGTGGGACTGTGCTTCTGCTGACCAGACAGGACAAAACTAGGGTTGACCAGACAGGACAGAGCCAGGGCTGACCAGCCAGGAAAGAGCCAGGACAGAGGGACTCTGCTAGTTCAGCATGTTGCTGTGAAACCACACATAGCCGTATTGTTTTGGTACATTCTAAATATTTTTTTCATCCTACAATTCAGGAAACACCATATAACACAATTGTAGTGAAATAATTTGGAATAAGTTTGGACCAATTAAAGTAAAAGCAGTCAACAGAAAGGAAGACAACTTCAAAATGCTGTAACATTAGATACAGTGTTACAGTATAAAACAATGACAACGTATTGTCCTCTTGAATCAATACAAACACACACACTAGAATGCTGTGGTTGCCATAGGGAACACCCTGTCCTGCTACACACACTAGAATGCTGTGGTTGCCATAGTGAACACCCTGTCCTGCTACACACGCTAGAATGCTGTGGTTGCCATAGTGAACACCCTGTCCTGCTACACACACTAGAATGCTGTGGTTGCCATAGTGAACAACCTGTCCTGCTACACACACTAGAATGCTGTGGTTGCCATAGTGAACACCCTGTCCTGCTACACACACTAGAATGCTGTGGTTGCCATAGGGAACAGCCTGTCCTGCTACACACACTAGAATGCTGTGGTTTCCATAGTGAACACCCAGTCCTGCTACACACACTATAATGCTGTGGTTACCATAGTGAACACCCTGTGCTGCTACACACACTAGAATGCTGTGGTTGTCATAGTGAACACCCTGTCCTGCTACACACACTAGAATGCTGTGGTTGCCATAGGGAACACCCTGTCCTGCTACACACACTAGAATGCTGTGGTTGCCATAGTGAACACCCTGTGCTGCTACACACACTATAATGCTGTGGTTGCCATAGTGAACACCCTGTGCTGCTACACACACTAGAATGCTGTAGTTGCCATAGTGAACACCCTGTGCTGCTACACACACTAGAATGCTGTGGTTGTCATAGTGAACACCCTGTCCTGCTACACACACTAGAATGCTGTGGTTGCCATAGTGAACACCCTGTCCTGCTACACACACTAGAATGCTGTGGTTGCCATAGTGAACACCCTGTGCTGCTACACACACTAGAATGCTGTGGTTGCCATAGTGAACACCCTGTGCTGCTACACACACTAGAATGCTGTGGTTTCCATAGAGAACACCCTGTGCTGCTACACACACTAGAATGCTGTGGTTGCCATAGTGAACACCCTGTCCTGCTACACACACTAGAATGCTGTGGTTGCCATAGGGAACACCCTGTCCTGCTACACACACTAGAATGTTGTGGTTTCCATAGTGAACACCCAGTCCTGCTACACACACTATAATGCTGTGGTTGCCATAGTGAACACCCTGTCCTGCTACACACACTATAATGCTGTGGTTGCCATAGTGAACACCCTGTGCTGCTACACACACTAGAATGCTGTGGTTGTCATAGTGAACACCCTGTCCTGCTACACACACTAGAATGCTGTGGTTGCCATAGGGAACACCCTGTCCTGCTACACACACTAGAATGCTGTGGTTGCCATAGTGAACACCCTGTCCTGCTACACACACTAGAATGCTGTGGTTGCCATAGTGAACACCCTGTGCTGCTACACACACTAGAATGCTGTAGTTGCCATAGTGAACACCCTGTGCTGCTACACACACTAGAATGCTGTGGTTGCCATAGTGAACACCCTGTGCTGCTACACACACTAGAATGCTGTGGTTGCCATAGTGAACACCCTGTGCTGCTACACACACTAGAATGCTGTGGTTTCCATAGAGAACACCCTGTGCTGCTACACACACTAGAATGCTGTGGTTGCCATAGTGAACACCCTGTCCTGCTACACACACTAGAATGCTGTGGTTGCCATAGGGAACACCCTGTCCTGCTACACACACTAGAATGTTGTGGTTTCCATAGTGAACACCCAGTCCTGCTACACACACTATAATGCTGTGGTTGCCATAGTGAACACCCTGTCCTGCTACACACACTATAATGCTGTGGTTGCCATAGTGAACACCCTGTGCTGCTACACACACTAGAATGCTGTGGTTGTCATAGTGAACACCCTGTCCTGCTACACACACTAGAATGCTGTAGTTGCCATAGGGAACACCCTGTCCTGCTACACACACTAGAATGCTGTGGTTGCCATAGTGAACACCCTGTGCTGCTACACACACTAGAATGCTGTGGTTGCCATAGTGAACACCCTGTGCTGCTACACACACTAGAATGCTGTAGTTGCCATAGTGAACACCCTGTGCTGCTACACACACTAGAATGCTGTGGTTGCCATAGTGAACACCCTGTGCTGCTACACACACTAGAATGCTGTGGTTGCCATAGTGAACACCCTGTCCTGCTACACACACTAGAATGCTGTGGTTGCCATAGGGAACACCCTGTCCTGCTACACACACTAGAATGCTGTGGTTGCCATAGTGAACACCCTGTCATGCTACACACACTATAATGCTGTGGTTGCCATAGTGAACACCCTGTCCTGCTACACACACTATAATGCTGTGGTTGCCATAGTGAACACCCTGTGCTGCTACACACACTAGAATGCTGTGGTTGTCATAGTGAACACCCTGTCCTGCTACACACACTAGAATGCTGTGGTTGCCATAGGGAACACCCTGTCCTGCTACACACACTAGAATGCTGTGGTTGCCATAGTGAACACCCTGTCCTGCTACACACACTATAATGCTGTGGTTGCCATAGTGAACACCCTGCCCTGCTACACACACTAGAATGCTGTGGTTGTCATAGTGAACACCCTGTCCTGCTACACACACTAGAATGCTGTGGTTGTCATAGTGAACACCCTGTCCTGCTACACACACTAGAATGCTGTGGTTGTCATAGTGAACACCCTGTCCTGCTACACACACTAGAATGCTGTGGTTGTCATAGTGAACACCCTGTCCTGCTACACACACTAGAATGCTGTGGTTGCAGCTCATAGGAATATATTTTTTTCCGTGGAGGTAGCCTCTTTTTAGATTTTTAGCCATCTTGTGGTGATTAAATTTAATAAAGTACCTATCTATCTATCTATTGGGATGGTGGGCTGAGGTTGGGGGATTTGAGGGCATGTTGGTATCTTGTAGTGATTGGGATGGTGGGCTGAGGTTGGAGGATTGGAGGGCATGTTGGTTTGTACAGGGGTTGGGTTTGTTATTCCCTTCACAGTCTCTGCGTAGGTCCGCCCGTCTGTCTGTGTCTGGTTCTTGTTGGACGAGTCGGTGTGTTGATGGGGGCAGGAGAGTTTCAGGTTTGGCTGGGTGAAGTTCATATCCGTAGTAGGTTGGAGGGGGTTTCAGCTGGGATGGGTGTGGGAGGTTGTGTGTTTGGCGATACTCTTCTCTCGGTGGGGGGGCTTTGGTTCTAGGTCTGTTGGGGTGTTTGGTCGGTCTGAGTGGTGTAGGAGCTGGTCTGTTGGTCCTGTGGGATGTAATGGTCTGACGTCCCAGGGCCACATCTTTCAATGTTTTGGCGAAAGTGGGAACTACCTCTTTGTAAAGATGTACATGGTCATAGAGGCAGTCTAGGTTTAGGGTAGGATGGCGGGCCAAGTGAACATTTGGTTTCAGGGCACAATCTCTGGAAAGACTGGTGTTGATGCGTTGGATAGTGGCTGGGTGGAAGTCTGTCCTCGGGAGAAGAGTGGATATCACTATCTTTGTGTTGGGGAAAGTGGAGGTGGCCTTTTCTATTACCCTGTTTAGTGATGTGGCTACCCTCTCTTGTTGTGCATGCAGGTCGTTGGTTCCAGTGTGTATTATTATATGGCTTGGTGATCCCAGCTGAGTCTCGCTGAGGAGCTCCATTGCACTTTGGGTTGTAGGGAACCACATCTTTTTAGTTTGTTGATGAGGGAAGAGTTTACTTTCCTGAAGAAATGTACCGTTGTAGTCCATGAGTAGGATGATGTCAGTCTGCTCTGGTCTGGATGGTGTAGACTGGAGGTTGGTAGACTTTGGGGCTAATGTGGAAGGGGTGGGTGGGTTAGAAGGGGGGCTGGTGGTTATTGGAGTTGGGGTGTGTGAGGTAGAACATGGGCTGGTAGGTGTCAGAGGAGGAGTAGAAGGGGGGCTGTGAGTTGGGGTGTTGTGCAGTGGGGGGGTGGGGGGAGATGTTGGCTGAGCTATACAGATCTGGTTGATTGAGGTGGGTTCTTCTCTGGTACTCAGGCAGGTCTTGAGGTGGGTATGCAGTTGGGTTTTTAAGGAACATAGTTATTTTTCTCTGTCCTGTAGTTGCTGTTTGAGTTTGGCCACTTCTGTCTTGCTGTTCTCTCTGTCTCTCTGTCGCTCTCTTTAGCTCTGCTGTGAGTTTCCTTATTTCTCTTGTGTGTTTCTCTTTCTCTTGTTCTATGTTTCTTAGTTGTGCTGTAGAGCCATAGTCATCTTGTTCTGTGTTTCTCCTCTGAGAGATGTCTGTCTCAGGCTGTTGTTTGTTCATGTTTTCTCTGAGTAGCACTTGTTCTACCTCCATCAGGGAAAACTTCTTGATTAGGTCGTTGATGATAATGTGTAAAGAAGGTTCTGTCTGTTCTGGGTTGGGGGGATCACTCTCTTTAGGGGTTTGTTCTGTGAGGTACTCTGGGGGGTGGGTGTTATCTGTTTCATCCATGGTGGAAAGGACTTCTCCTAGACTGGATTTCTCTAGCTGGGCTCTCTCTTTTATTAAGTTAAAGTCTGCCTGGAATTGACTCAGGTTTCCCTGCACTAGAATCTACTAGAACCCTGCACCTCTCTCTCTCTCTCTCTCTCTCTCTCTCTCTCTCTCTCTCTCTGTTTTTCTCTCTCTCTCTCTCTCTCTCTCTCTCTCTCTCTCTCTCTCTCTCTCTCTCTCTCTCTCTCTCTCTCTCTCTCTCTCTTCTCTCTCTCTCTCTGTTCTCTCTCTCTCTCTCTCTCTCTCTCTCTCTCTCTCTCTCTCTCTCTCTCTCTCTCTCTCTCTCTCTCTCTCTCTCTCTCTCTCTCTCTCTCTCTCTCTCTTCTCTCTCTCTCTCTCTCTTTCTCTCTCTCTCTCTGTCTGTCTCTCTCTCTCTCTCTCTCTCTCTCTCTCTATCCCTTTGGCCTGGGTTCAACAGTTGTTTGTTTAGGAAACAACTTTAGCAGCTAAATGAATAGTAGCTATTGTCTCCTGCTCTGACTGGCTGTCATGTCGTTAGCCTGTTTGTTTTGCCAATGATTCATACCTGACGCTGTGTGTGTGTGTGTGTGTGTGTGTGTGTGTGTGTGTGTGTGTGTGTGTGTGTGTGTGTGTGTGTGTGTGTGTGTGTGTGTGTGTGTGTGTGTGTGTGTGTGTGTGTGTGTGTGTGTGTGTGTGTGTGTGTGTGTGTGTGTGTGTGTGTTATAAAGAATCCCCCTCCATATTGTCTAGTAATCAGCTCGTTGCGATGGTAAATGGAGGTACTTCATTCAGTTTAGCAGGAAGAAAGCCAATAACAGACTGGCCAAAATCTGCAACAAAGTAGTCTGCATGTAGTGAGGAAAGGATGAGAACAGATGGGGTGAGGAACGAGGGAGAGATAAGGAGAGAGAGAAAGTGAGAGAGAGGAAAAGGGAGCAAGGCAAGGAGAGAGAGATATGTACTTACTCTGTCCTTGGTTCAGATGTTAGGTGTTCATCAACGGCCGCTGGGAGTGTTTTAGTATCTTCTCAGACGTCCAATCTCTCTGGGAGTACAGTATTACTTTAAGGTGGCAGGTAGCCTAGCGGTTAGAGCGTTGGACCAGTAACCGAAAGGTCACTGGTTCGAATACCCGAGCTGACAAGGTGAAAAACCTGTCTGTGTCCTTGAGCAAGGCACTTAACCCTGACTTGTTCCAGGGTCTGAACCTGTCAATGTAAATAAGAATGAGTTCTTCACTGACTTGGCTGGTTAAATACAGGGGCAGGCTGTCAGGCCCTGGTGTTTGGTTGTCACTTCCTTCTTTCCTCCTGGACAGCTGGCAGACCAGACAGTGTTGTTTTCTGGGGTTTGTACCGTCCCATAGTGGCCATGTAGCGGTTAGTGAAATGCGTAGAAATTACATAGAGGGAGTTAAGAGTCAGCCTGTGGCCACACCTTCCCTCTCTCTCTCTCTCTCAATTCAATTTCAATATAAGAGCTTTATTGTCATGGGAAACATATGTTAACATTGTCAAAGCAAGTGAAGTAGATAATAAACAAAAGTGAAATAAACAATTAAAATTAACAGAAGGCACGCCCATTTTCTGAAGAATTCAAATCAAATCGAATCAAATGTTATTGGTCACATACACATGTTTAGATAGATAGATAGATAGATAGATAGATAGATAGGTACTTTATTGATCCCCCGGGGGGGAAATTTCTTCGCCAAGCAGCTACAACAAAACACAGGGCAGGTGCAAAATGCCACAACGAAAGTACACAAAAGACAGATACACGGTACATGATACATAGAGCGGCAGTATGAAAAAGTATAGAAATACAAGATATCTGGAGTGAAAACTATAAAAAGACATTGCATAATATGTGTGGATGACTGAATATGTTCACTATACATTGTTGCAGAGTGTTAGGTGAAAAAATTATACAAATATTGCAAGTTGATATAAATAAATAAGGAGTATTTGCATGGTTAACTATACTATACAGGTCGATGGCAGAAAAAGATAGTTAAATAGCTAAATGTGTGTATGATATAGATAGATAGATAGATAGATAGATAGATAGATAGATAGATAGATAGATAGATAGATAGATAGATAGATAGATAGATAGATAGATAGATAGATAGATAGATAGATAGATAGATAGATAGATAGATAGATAGATAGATAGATAGATAGATAGATAGATAGATAGATAGATAGATAGATAGGTACTTTATTGATCCCCCGGGGGGGAAATTTCATTGTCAAGCAGCTACAACAAAACACAGGGCAGGTGCAAAATGCCACAACGAAAGTACACAAAAGACAGATACACGGTACATGATACATAGAGCGGCAGTATGAAAAAGTATAGAAATACAAGATATCTGGAGTGCAAAAAAAAGCTATAAAAGGACATTGCATAGTATGGGTGGTTGGCTGAATATGTACACTATACGTTGGTGGATGTTGGATGGTTAACTATACTATACAGGTCGATCGATGGCAGAGAAATACTTCAGTAGCTAAAAATGCGTATGATATGAGCGAGGGTAATAATAGTTTACTTAATAGACAGACTGTGTAAATGAACAGGTAAGTGAAAATTTTGCATGGTTAAATTAGCTGTACAGTATACAGTTATATTTACAGATAAGTGAATACTTGCATGTTTACACAAACTGTACAGGTAAATGACAGGAAGAGATACTTTAATAGCTAAATGTGTGTATGATATCATTTGGGGTAATAATAGTAATTCCCTTAAAATACAGTCCTTAGTGCGCAGGGTTTAATTACAGACAACTGCACTTATTGCACATTCGATATACTAAAAGCAATGAGAAAAGGTGCAACTGGCAGGATACTAATATGCATTCCTGAGTGAATGCCTACGTCCAATAATTACTTACAATATTGCATGTGATATAATATAACAACTGTACATGGGTATGTATATACAGACCTGTATGAATAAGTAGGTCCTGAGTGGATGAGTGCTGACGGACCAGAGTTACTCACGGATGGATGCATAATTGTTAAACTAGGTCCTAGCACCCCAACAGTTCCAGATCTATGTTGCCGACGGCACGGCACCCCGGTGAGGCATTATATAGTCTCATAGCCGCCGGCAGGAAGGACCTCCTGTAGCGCTCTCTGGCACACCGTTGTGGGATCAGTCTGTGACTGAAAGTGCTCCTCTGCGTCATAACCATAGCGTGCAGAGGGTGGGTGACGTTGTCCATGATGGCCAGCAGTTTGGCCAGGATCCGTCTCTCCGCCACCTCCTCTAGAGTGTCAAGGCTCATCCCCAGGACAGAGCTAGCCTTCCTGATCAGCTTATTTACCCGAGAAGCATCACCGGCTTTGATGTTTGCTCCCCAGCACACCACTGCAAAAAAGATGGCACTGGCCACCACAGACTGGTAGAAGGTATGCAGTAGTTTACTGCACACGTTGAAGGACCTGAGCCTCCTCAGAAAGTAGAGTCGGCTCTGGCCCTTTTTGTACAGGGCCCCGGTGTTACCAGCCCATTCCAGTCTGTTGTCCATATGGACACCCAGGAACTTGTATGACTCAACCATATCCACATCCATCCCCTTTATAGGGACTGCAGTCAGTTGTGCCTTGGTTCTCCTGAAGTCCACCACCATCTCCTTAGTTTTGCTGATGTTGAGCTGAAGGTGGTTCTGCTCACACCACAACACAAAGTCACTGATTGTGCTCCTGTACTCCTCCTCCTGCCCACCCCT
Organism: Thymallus thymallus; assembly: GCA_023634145.1. Classification (NCBI taxonomy): domain Eukaryota; kingdom Metazoa; phylum Chordata; class Actinopteri; order Salmoniformes; family Salmonidae; genus Thymallus; species Thymallus thymallus. The sequence continues at coordinate 36,287 of JAKYLM010000285.1, forward strand.
GATGCACCCTACAATAGCAGAGTCATCCGAGAACTTCTGTAGGTGGCATGTTTCAGAGTTATATCTGAAGTCTGAGGTGTAGAGGGTGAACAGGAAGGGGGACAGGACCTTACCCTGGGGGGCCCCTGTGTTGCTAACTGCCCGTTCTGACACACAGCTCTGTAGTCGCACAAATTGTGGCCTACCGGTCAGGTAGTCCGTGACCCAGGAGACTAAGGGTGCTTCCACTTTCATCCTCCTCATCTTCTCACCCAGTAGCAGGGGCTGAATGGTATTGAAGGCACTGGAGAAGTCAAAAAACATGACCCTCACAGTGCAACCTGCGTTGTCCAGGTGAGAGTAGGCCCTCTGCAGAAGGTAGATGATTGCATCATCCACCCCGATGTTGCGCTGGTATGCAAACTGCAGGGGGTCCATTGATGAACACACCAGGGGTCTGAGGTGAGCGAGGACTAACCTTTCCAGGGTCTTCATGATGTGGGATGTTAGCGCTACAGGTCTGAAGTCATTCAGGACAGTGGGGTGTGCCTTCTTGGGCACTGGGACGAGGCAGGATGTTTTCCACAGCACAGGGACCCTTTCTAGGCTCAGGCTAAGGTTGAAAAGACGCTGGAGTATTCCACACAGTTGGTCAGCACAGACCCTCAGCACCCTTGGGCTGATGCCATCAGGGCCCGCCCAGGTGGGGAGGTGGGGGGAAGGGGGGTGTTGAGGATCAGTCCAGGGGGGGCAGGGGCGGAGGTGGGGTCACTGATTGTCTCAGCAGAGGTGCTGTGAGCAAAGTGGGGACAGCTACTTCAGTAGCTAAAAATGCGTATGATATGAGCGAGGGTAATAATAGTTTACTTAATATACAGTCTGGTTAAATGTACAGGTAAGTGAATATTTTGCATGGTCAAATGAACTGTACAGGTAAGTATACAGTTATATTTACAGATAAGTGAATATTTGCATGGTTACATTAACTGTACAGGTAAATGACAGGAAGAGATACTTAAATAGCTAAATGTGTGTATGATATAATTTAGGGTTATAATAATAATTCCCTTAAAATACAGTGCGCAGGGTTTAATTACAGACAACTGCACGTATTGCACATTCGATATACTAAAAGCAATGAAAAAAGATACAACTGACAGGATACTAATATGCATTCCGGAGGTCCAAGAATTACTAGCAATATTGCATGTGATATGATATAACAACTGTACATGAGTATGTATATACAGACCTGAATTAATAAATAAGTCCTGAGTGAATGAGTGATTACAGACCAGATTTACTCACGGATGGATGCATAATTGTTAAACTAGGTCCTAACACCCCAACAAATGTACAGTAAACATTACACTCTGAAGTTCCAAAATAATAAAGACATTTCAAATGCCATTATGTATATACAGTATATACAGTGTTATAACATTGTACAAATAGTTAATGTACAAAAGGGAAAATAAATCAACATAAATATGTGTTGTATTTACAATGGTGTTTGTTCTTCAGTGGTTGCCCTTTTCTTGTTGTAACAGGTCCCATATCTGTCTCTGTCTCTATCTCTGTCTCTATCTCTGTCTCTGTCTCTATCTCTGTCTCTATCTCTGTCTCTTTCTCTGTCTCTATCTCTATCTGTCTCTGTCTCTGTCTCTGTCTCTATCTGTCTCTGTCTCTATCTGTCTCTGTCTCTGTCTCTATCTGTCTCTGTCTCTATCTGTCTCTGTCTCTGTCTCTATCTGTCTCTATCTCTATCTCTGTCTCTATCTCTGTCTCTATCTCTGTCTCTATCTGTCTCTGTCTCTGTCTCTATCTGTCTCTATCTCTGTCTCTGTCTCTATCTCTGTCTCTATCTCTGTCTCTATCTCTGTCTCTATCTCTGTCTCTATCTGTCTCTGTCTCTATCTGTCTCTGTCTCTGTCTCTATCTGTCTCTGTCTCTATCTGTCTCTATCTCTATCTCTGTCTCTATCTCTGTCTCTGTCTCTGTCTCTATCTCTGTCTCTATCTGTCTCTGTCTCTGCTTTATTGGCATGAAAAACCTTACGTCAATGTATACAATATACATTGTAATAAAATAATAAAGAATAACTAATAATATAAATGGTATTAAATAGTAATAATAAAAATAACAACAATAAAATGGTAGTAAATAGTAGAAATATAATCAATATAAAAGGCTAAACATGGAAAATGAAACTATAACTAACTACCATTATTATTATAATAATAACCACAACAATAATAATAATAATATTAATAATAGTAATAACAATAACACTAGTAACACTAATAATAATAATAACACTAGTAACACTAATAATAATAATACCACTAATAATAATAGTAATAATAACAATAATACCACTAATGATATTACTAGTAATAACAATAATACCACTAATAATAATAGTAATAATAACAATAATACCACTAATAATATTACTAGTAATAACAATAATACCACTAATAATAATATTAATAATAGTAATAACAATAATACTACTACTAATAATAGTAATAATACCACTAATAATAATATTAATAATACTAGTAATAACAATAATACCACTAATAATAATAGTAATAATATCACTAATAATAATATTAATAATAATAGTAATAACAATAATACCACTAATAGTAATAGTAATAATACCACTAATAATAATATTAATAATAATAGTAATAACAATAATACCACTAATAATAATAGTAATAATACCACTAATAATAATATTAATAATAATAGTAATAACAATAATAATAACAATAATAATAGTAATAATAATAATGATAATAACACTAACACTAATAACACTAATAATAATAATAACACTAGTAACACTAATAACACTAATAGTAATAATAACACTAATAATAATAATAATATCTATAATAAGTGAGTTACTGCTTACTATAGAGATGTTATTATTCACTGTCTCAGGCTATGGCAGGGTAATACATATTTGGCTGCAAGGGGAGCGGTTGCTCCTTCACCCAGGAGTATTTTTAGTTTTTCCTCATGGTATAATAAGTTAAAATGTTGAATAAATGTTGTAATTTGTGTGAATAATGAATCTGTTGGTGAGGAATATTTCTCCCAGTAAAGGAGAAAGTGCATCTCTGTTTCTACTTGGTAAGGATCTGTCTCTGCTTCGTATCTCTGACAGAGTAGAGATAATCAGACAATTCATATTCTCTGTTCAGAGACACATAGCAATTTAGTCGGCTTTGGGATTTTGTTTAGTTTTTCCAATGTTGTAAATATGAGCCCTTTGATTGGTTCATGATTTTGTTTATTTGAATGATTTATTTTGAAGCAGTGCTGGTGTCAGCTTGGTTGGTTTGGTCCAACACCAGCTGACTGAGAGGGCTCGTTTCTTTACATTTTAATTATATTATTTGTTCTTTCATTACCACTGGAAAGCAGCCTAATTCTGCCCTACATGCATTAGTTGGTGTATTTCTTTGGACTTGTAGAATTTCCAGACATAATTCTGCATGTAGGGCTTCAATTGGATGTTTGTCCCACATTTTAAAGTCCAGTTTATTGAGTGGCCCCCAAACCTCACTTCCGTAAAGAGCTATTGGTAGGATTACGCTGTCAAATATTTTGGTCCAAATTCTAATTGGGATGTTGATTTTGAATAATGTCATTTTTATTGCATACCATGCTCTGCAGGCATTTCCTTTGAGCGCATTCACTGCCATATTAATGTTCTCCGATGCAGATCTGGTCAGACCAAGGTATGAGTCATTTTAGTGTTCAATTATGGTGTTGTTCAGGGTGAATTATGGTGTTGTTCAGGGTGAATTATGGTGTTGTTCAGGGTGAATTATGGTGTTGTTCAGGGTGAATTATGGTGTTGTTCAGGGTGAATTATGGTGTTGTTCAGGGTGAATTATGGTGTTGTTCAGGGTGAATTTATATTTGTGTTTCTGACATCGTGATTTTCTTATTTATTTATTTTTACGGCCCAATTGGGGCAATAATTCTCTAGAATGTTAAGGTTCTGTTGAAGACCTTCTTTGGTTGTTGATAGAATAACTAAATCATCAGCATATACAGTGGGGAGAACAAGTATTTGATACACTGCCGATTTTGCAGGTTTTCCCACTTACAAAGCATGTAGAAGTCTGTAATTTTTATCATAGGTACTCCTCAACTGTGAGTGATGGAATATAAAACAAAAATCCAGAACATCACATTGTATGATATCTAAGTAATTAATTTGCATTTTATTGCATGGCATAAGTATTTGATACATCAGAAAAGCAGAACTTAATATTTGGTACAGAAACCTTTGTTAGCAATTACAGAGATCATACGTTTCCTGTAGTTCTTGACCAGGTTTGCACACACTGCAGCAGGGATTTTGGCCCACTCCTCCATCCAGATCCTTCAGGTTTCGGGGCTGTCGCTGGGCAATACGGACTTTCAGCTCCCTCCAAAGATTTTCTATTGGGTTCAGGTCTGGAGACAGGCTAGGCCACTCCAGGACCTTGAGATGCTTCTTACGGAGCCACTCCTTAGTTGCCCTGGCTGTGTGTTTCGGGTTGTTGTCATCCTGGAAGACCCAGCCACGACCCATCTTCAATGCTCTTACTGAGGGAAGGAGGTTGTTGGCCAAGATCTCGCGATACATGTCCCCATCTATCCTCCCCTCAATACGGTGCAGTCGAAAAGCATCCCCAAATAATGATGTTTCCACCTCCATGCTTCACGGTTGGGATGGTGTTCTTGGGGTTGTATTCATCCTTCTTCTTCCTCCAAACACGGCGAGTGGAGTTTAGACCAAAAAGCTCTATTTTTGTCTCATCAGACCACATGACCTTCTCCCATTCCTCCTCTGGATCATCCAGATGGTCATTGGCAAACTTCAGATGGGACTGGACATGCGCTGGCTTGAGCAGGGGGACCTTGCGTGCGCTGCAGGATTTTAATCCATGACGGCGTAGTGTGTTACTAATGGTTTTCTTTGAGACTGTGGTCCCAGCTCTCTTCAGGTCATTGACCAGGTCCTGCCGTGTAGTTCTGGGCTGATCCCTCACCCTCCTCATGATCATTGATGCCCCACGAGGTGAGATCTTGCATGGTGCCCCAGACCGAGGGAGATTGACCGTCATCTTGAACTTCTTCCATTTTCGAATAATTGCGCCAACAGTTGTTGCCTTCTCACCAAGCTGCTTGCCTATTGTCCTGTAGCCCATCCCAGCCTTGTGCAGGTCTACAATTTTATCCCTGATGTCCTTACACAGCTCTCTGATCTTGGCCATTGTGGAGAGGTTGGAGTCTGTTTGATTGAGTGTGTGGACAGGTGTCTTTTATACAGGTAACGAGTTCAAACAGGTGCAGTTAATACAGGCAATGAGTGGAGAACAGGAGGGCTTCTTAAAGAAAAACGAACAGGTCTGTAAGAGCCGGAATTCTTACTGGTTGGTAGGTGATCAAATACTTATGTCATGCAATAAAATGCAAATTAATTATTTAAAAATCATACAATGTGATTTTCTGGATTTTTGTTTTAGATTCCGTCTCTCACAGTTGAAGTGTACCTATGATAAAAATTACAGACCTCTACATGCTTTGTAAGTAGGAAAACCTGCAAAATCGGCAGTGTATCAAATACTTGTTCTCCCCACTGTAGCAGATATTTTATACCTGTGTCAAATAGTGTGAGTCCTGGGGCTGCAGAACGGTCCAACATGTCTGCTAATTCATTTATATAGATGTTGAAAAGGTTTGGACTCAAACTGCAGCCTTGTCTCACACCTCGATGTTGCGAAAATAATTCTGTTCTTTGTTTTTTTTTATTGCACACTTATTTTCTGTGTACACATTTTCTTAAAGTCATACACCTTTCCACCAAGCCCACTTTGGAGAATTTTAAAGAATAGCCCTCAGTGCCAAATAGAATCGAATGCTTTTTTAAAGTCAATAAAGCAAGCAAAGATTTTGCCAATTGGACATTTACTTATTACTTTTTTTCTTGAAGAAAGGTTTTAATTCTTGAATTCAAAATGCTACAGAAAGCCTTTCCCAAGTTGCTCTTTATGCATATTCCCCTGTCATTATTGGGGTTGGATTTGTCTCCTATGTGTATTGGGGAGATGAACCCCTGGTTCCAGACATCAGGAAAGCAGACAGAAGTTAGTACCATGTTGAACAATCTAAGCATAGCATTTTGTAACTGTGCTGTTTTTCAGCATTTCATTTCTGATGTTATCTAGACCACAAGCCTTCTTTGGTTTTATAGATTTTAGCTTTTCATTGAGTTATTGTTGGGTTGTTGGGGAATCTAATGGATTTTGGTTGTTTTTAATGAGTGATTCAAAAATGTTACATTTTTCTTGAATTTCTAATTGGGTATGTTGTCTTGTTGTCTTTTTGTGGGATGTTTTTGTATAGATTATCAAAATAATTTTTCCAAATTTCTGAATGGCTAATTCTTGTGGCTTTGTCGTGCTGAAATTTTTCCACATGTCCCAGAACTGGTTTTGCATTTTCAATTTCATCAAGTGTCTTATTGGTATAATTATATTTCTTGTGTTTCAGTGTATGTTTCTACTGTTTCAGAGTTTCACAGTATTCATAGTGTAGCTCTGGGTTGTTTTAGTCAGTGTATGTTTCTACTGTTTCAGAGTTTCACAGTATTCATAGTGTATCTCTGGGTTGTTTTAGTCAGTGTATGTTTCTACTGTTCCAGAGTTTCACAGTTTTCATAGTGTATCTCTGGGTTGTTTTAGTCAGTGTATGTTTCTACTGTTCCAGAGTTTCACAGTATTCATAGTGTATCTCTGGGTTGTTTTGTCTTCAGTGTTTTCTAATTGTTTTACATTCATTATCAAACCATTTTTCAGAAACATTTAGTTTTTTGTTTCTGATGTTGCATTTCTTTGGTTTTCTCACATGTGCTTTTGATGCTGATTGGATGCAGTTGTTGTTTTGAGGAGCAGAACTGACACCTTCTTTAGTGTCTTGGTATTGTCAGTTATTGAACACCTGTATAGAGTTCATCATCTCATTTGAGTTAAATGTTTTAATGAATTTTGCAGTTCAAGAAATAGAGTTATGAAAATAATATTTATTTAATAAACTACATTTAAAATCAGAAAGTAACACAAGAAAATGCCATAATAACGACGAGGCTATGTAAGGGGGCACCTGTACCGAGGTCATTTGTAAAGTAACTATATATAATAAACAGCGGTGTAAAAACAAATGTATGTGTTAATGTAAATAGTCCTGGTGACCATGTGATGAATTGTTCAGCAGTCTTATAGCTTGGGGGTAGAAGCTGTTAAGACGCCTTTTGGTCCTAGACATGGGCTCCGGTGGCGCTTACTGTACGCCAACAGAGAGAACAGTATATTACTTGGGTGGCTGGAGTCTTTGACCATTTTTTAGGACTTTTCTGACACCGCTTGGTATAGAGGTCCTTGATGGCAGGAAGCTTGGCCCCAGTGATGTACTGGGCCGTACGTACTACTCTCTGTAGTGCCTTACTGTCAGATGCCGAGCAGTTGTCATACCAGGCGGTGATGCAACCAGTCAGGATGCTCTCGATGGTGCAGCTGTAGAACGTTTTGAAGAACTGGGGACCCATGCCAAATATTTTCAGTCTTCTGATGGGAAAAACGTGTTGTCACGACTGTCTTGGTGTGTTTGGACCATGATGGTTTGTTGGTGATGTGGACACCAAGGAGCTTGAAACTCTCGACCTGCTCCACTACAGCCCCGTCGATGTTAATGGGGGCCTGTTCGGACCTCCTTTTCCTATAGTCCACGATCAGCTCCTCAGTGATGGCATGTTGACCAATAATACGGAGGGTAGTGGTGGTCTGATAATTCTTACAAGGCACCCCGCCCTCCTCCCCCTTCTCCTCTGTCTTTTCTTCATGCTGATGACAGGATTTAAGGGCTTTATTGAAAAGCTTTATAATTCACTGACTGACCTCCGTGTGTTGTAGGATTCTGTCCTCCCTGTTTAGCTGTGTTGGAAAATACATTGAATAGACTAGATCTTTGTGTACCATAAAACCTATATTATGAATGTAGTCAGAGTAGATAAGACATGCTGCTCAGCAATTCCAGGTAATAGCATCTTAGATGTCCTTCTATAGCATCTTAGATGTCCTTCTATAGCATCTTAGATGTCCTTCTATAGCATCTTAGATGTCCTTCTATAGCATCTTAGCATCGGTCAGTTGTACGATGATAAGCCCAGCCACAGGCAGTTAGCAGCCACTCTCACATGCTACCTGGGAAAAAATGTTAACAAGTGTCAAGCCGCCTGTAAAATATACAATGGACTCATTGATTTACTGTTGTAGCAGCCTTAGAATGACCCAGAGAGGGTGAGGGGAGAGAGGGGTGAGGGGAGAGAGGGGAGAGAGGGGTGAGGGGAGAGAGGGGTGAGGGGAGCGAGGGGAGAGAGGGTGAGGAGAGAGAGGGGAGAGAGGGTGAGGGGAGAGAGGGGTGAGAGGGTGAGGAGAGAGGGGAGAGGGGAGAGAGGGTGAGGGGAGCGAGGGGAGAGAGGGTGAGGGGAGCGAGGGGAGAGAGGGTGAGGGGAGAGACAAAATACACGTTGTGTATAGTCTTAGCAACATGTAACTGATGTACGTTGTGTATTGTCTTAGCAACATGTAACTGATGTACGTTGTTTATCGTCTTAGCAACATGTAACTGATGTACGTTGTGTATTGTCTTAGCAACATGTAACTGATGTACGTTGTTTATCGTCTTAGCAACATGTAACTGATGTACGTTGTGTATCATCTTAGCAACATGTAACTGATGTACGTTGTTTATCATCTTAGCAACATGTAACTGATGTACGTTGTTTATCATCTTAGCAACATGTAACTGATGTACGTTGTGTATTGTCTTAGCAACATGTAACTGATGTACGTTGTGTATTGTCTTAGCAACATGTAACTGATGTACGTTGTTTATCGTCTTAGCAACATGTAACTGATGTACGTTGTGTATTGTCTTAGCAACATGTAACTGATGTACGTTGTGTATTGTCTTAGCAACATGTAACTGATGTACGTTGTGTATTGTCTTAGCAACATGTGACTGATGTACGTTGTTTATCGTCTTAGCAACATGTAACTGATGTACGTTGTGTATTGTCTTAGCAACATGTAACTGATGTACGTTGTGTATTGTCTTAGAAACATGTAACTGATGTACGTTGTGTATTGTCTTAGCAACATGTAACTGATGTACGTTGTGTATTGTCTTAGCAACATGTAACTGATGTATGTTGTGTATTGTCTTAGCAACATGTAACTGATGTACGTTGTGTATTGTCTTAGCGACATGTAACTGATGTACGTTGTGTATTGTCTTAGCAACATGTAACTGATGTACATTGTGTATTGTCTTAGCGACATGTAAATGATGTACGTTGTTTATCGTCTTAGCAACATGTAACTGATGTACGTTGTGTATTGTCTTAGCAACATGTAACTGATGTACGTTGTGTATTGTCTTAGCAACATGTAACTGATGTACATTGTGTATTGTCTTAGCAACATGTAACTGATGTACGTTGTTTATCATCTTAGCAACATGTAACTGATGTACGTTGTGTATTGTCTTAGCGACATGTAACTGATGTACGTTGTTTATCATCTTAGCAACATGTAACTGATGTACGTTGTGTATTGTCTTAGCAACATGTAACTGATGTACATTGTGTATTGTCTTAGCAACATGTAACTGATGTACGTTGTTTATCATCTTAGCAACATGTAACTGATGTACGTTGTGTATTGTCTTAGCGACATGTAACTGATGTACGTTGTTTATCGTCTTAGCAACATGTAACTGATGTACGTTGTTTATTGTCTTAGCAACATGTAACTGATGTACGTTGTGTATTGTCTTAGCAACATGTAACTGATGTACATTGTGTATTGTCTTAGCAACATGTAACTGATGTACGTTGTTTATCATCTTAGCAACATGTAACTGATGTACATTGTGTATTGTCTTAGCAACATGTAACTGATGTACGTTGTGTATTGTCTTAGCAACATGTAACTGATGTACATTGTGTATTGTCTTAGCAACATGTAACTGATGTACGTTGTTTATCATCTTAGCAACATGTAACTGATGTACGTTGTGTATTGTCTTAGCAACATGTAACTGATGTACATTGTGTATTGTCTTAGCAACATGTAACTGATGTACGTTGTTTATCGTCTTAGCAACATGTAACTGATGTACGTTGTTTATTGTCTTAGCAACATGTAACTGATGTACGTTGTGTATTGTCTTAGCAACATGTAACTGATGTACATTGTGTATTGTCTTAGCAACATGTAACTGATGTACGTTGTTTATCATCTTAGCAACATGTAACTGATGTACATTGTGTATTGTCTTAGCAACATGTAACTGATGTACGTTGTGTATTGTCTTAGCAACATGTAACTGATGTACATTGTGTATTGTCTTAGCAACATGTAACTGATGTACGTTGTTTATCATCTTAGCAACATGTAACTGATGTACGTTGTGTATTGTCTTAGCAACATGTAACTGATGTACATTGTGTATTGTCTTAGCAACATGTTGTTTAAACAGAAGCCTCTGGTTTACCTACTGACCCATCAGCCCCCATAACTCACACAGACAGAGGGAATACTTCACCGTGGTGGGGTGTGCCCTGTGTAGCAGAACAGAAGAGAGACAGCTAAAACATGTATAAGGAGAGGTGAAAGCTTGAAAGCCATCAGTACCAGCCCCACAATGTTTTCTGCTCCTCCTCTGACCGAGCGACTGATCTGGACAATACACAGCAGTATAAACAACCTTGGAGCTGTTGTGCAGCCAAGCAGAGTAACGCCAGCTGAGCAGTGTGAGATAAAGGTACAGAGGGAGAGTGAGTCAGAGGGAGCGTCACCTCTGCCTGCCCAGGCCTGCTAACCATGCAGGGGAGTGGCAGCAAATGAACAAAGCCTTGGCTTTACATACAGCCAGCCCTCACTTAATTCCTTCCCTCTCTCCCTGCCTAGAAACAGGGAGCCTATCTTCAGAAGTGATCAACCAAGGACTAGAGCACACACAGCACTGACATGATGTCTCTTTCTCTCTATGTCTCTCTCTCTCACTCTCTCTTTCTCTCTCTCTCTCCAGTTCTCTCTCCAGTTCTCTCTCTCTCTCTATCTCTCGTTCTCTCTCTCTCTCGTTCTCTCTCGTTCTCTCTCGCTCTCTCTCTATCTCTCTATCTCTCTCTCTCTCTCGCTCTCTCTATCTCTCTCTATCTCTCTCTCTATCTCTCTCTCGTTCTCTCTCGTTCTCTCTCGTTCTCTCTTTCTCGTTCTCTCTCTCTCTCTCGTTCTCTCTAGCTCTCTCTCTCTCTCTCTCTCTATCTATCTATCTATCTATCTCGCTCTCGCTCTTTCAATTCAATTCAAGGTGCTTTATTGTCATGGGAAACATATGTTAACATTACCAAAGCAAGTGAAGTAGATAATAAACAATAAAAATTAACAGTAAACATTACACTCAGAAGTTCCAAAAGAAAAAATGTCATATTATTTATATATACAGTGTTGTAACGATGTGCAAATAGTTAAAGTATAACAGGGAAAATAAATCAACATAAATATGGGTTGTATTTACATGGTGTTTGTTCTTCACAGGTTGTCCTTTTCTTGTGACAACAGGTCACACAGTGTTCATGGAACACTGTGGTATTTCACCCAGTAGATATGGGAGTTTATCAACATTAGGTTTGTTTTTGAATTCTTTGTGGATCTGTGTAATCTGAGGGAAATATGTCTCTCTAATATGGTCATACATTTGGCAGGAGGTTAGGAAGTACAGCTCAGTTTCCACCTCATTTTGTGGGCAGTGTGCACATAGCCTGTCTTCTCTTGAGAGCCAGGTCTGCCTACGCCGGCCTTTCTCAATAGCAAGGCTATGATCACTGAGTCTGTACATAGTCAAAGCTTTCCTTTAGTTTGGGTCAGTCACAGTGGTCAGATATTCTGGTACTCTCTGTTTAGGGACAAATAGCATTCTAGTTTGCTCTGTTTTTTTGTAAATAATCTCATGATGTGGTTGGGTTTAATTGTGTTGCTGTCCTGGGGCTCTGTGGGGTCTGGTTGTGTTTGTGAACAAAGCCCCAGGACCAGCATGCTTAGGGGACTCTTCTCCAGGTTCATCTCTCTGTAGGTGATGGCTTTGTTATGGAAGGTTTGGGAATCACTTCCTTTTAGGTGGTTGTAGAATTTAACGTCTCTTTTCTGGATTTTGTTAATTATCAGGTATCTGCCTAATTCTGCTCTGCATGCATTATTTGGTGTTTTTCGTTGTACACAGAGGATATTTTTACAGAATTCTGCATGCAGAGTCTCAATTTGGTGTTTGTCCCATTTTGTGAATTCTTGGTTGGTGAGCGGACCGCAGACCTCAAAACCATAAAGGACAATGGGTTCTTTAACTGATTCAAGTATTTGTAGCCAGATCCTAACTGATATGTTGAATTTTATGTTCCTTTTGATGCCGTAGAAGGCCCTTCTTGCCTTGTCTCTCAGATCGTTCACAGCTTTGTGGAAGTTACTTGTGGCGCTGATGTTTAGGCCGAGTTATGTGTAGTTTTTTGTGTTCTCTAGATCAACGGTGTCTAGATGGAATTTGTATTTGTGGTCCTGGTGACTGGACCTTTTTTGGAAAACCATTATTTTTACTATCAGTGCCCAGGTCTGACAGAATATGTGCAGAAGATCTTATAATGTCGTATGTTTTCCCCCCAAAACCACTTTCCATCAATGTGTATAGCTGACCCTCATGCCAAATTGAGTCAAAAGCTTTTTTGAAATCAACAAAGCATGAGAAGACTTTGCCTTTGTTTTGGTTTGTTTGTTTGTTAATTAGGGTGTGCAGGGTGAATACGTGGTCTGTCGTACGGTAATTTGGTAAAAAGACGATTTGAATTTTGCTCAGTACATTGTTTTCACTGATGAAATGAACTAGTCTGCTGTTAATGATAATGCAGAGGATTTTCCCAAGGTTGCTGTTGACTCATATCCCACGGTAGTTATTGGGGTCAAATTTGTCTCCACGTTTGTGGATTGGGGTGATCAGTCCTTGGTTCCAAATATTGGGGAAGATGCCAGAGCTAAGGATGATGTTAAAGAGTTTAAGTATAGCCAATTGGAATTTGTTGTCTGTATATTTTATCATTTCATTGAGGATACCATCAACAACACAGGCCTTGTTGGGTTGGAGGTTTTGTATTTTGTCCTGTAGTTCATTCAATGTAATTATAGAATCCAGTGGGTTCTGGTTAATAATTGATTCTAGGATTTGTATTTGATCATGTATATTTATTTGCTCTTTATTCTTTGTTATAGAACCAAACAGATTGGAGAAGTGGTTTATCCAGACATCTCTGTTTAGGATAGATAACTCTTCATGTTGTTGTTAGTTTAGTGTTTTCCAGTTTTCCCAGAAGTGGTTAGAGTCTATGGATTCTCTCTCTCTCGTTCTCTCGCTCTCTCTCCCTCCCACAACACTCTCTGGCAAAAAATATCCCTGCAAAAATATAATGCTTGGTGTAGTTTCTGCTTGGCTAAGTCTGGAGAGGAATTGAGAGGAGAGGAGCGTTGTCATCTGGCATGCCTCTAGTTATGTAGGTCACTGCATCCCACTTAGTTTTTGTTCATAGCTGCGATGCATTATTTTTTCTCTCTCCACACAATAACAATATTAGTATTGAAAGAAAACAATTTGTATTATTGAAAAAAAAAATCATTACACAATTCTAAATGGCATGATAATTGGTTAAATAATGCAGTGGGAATAGAGAAACATGGTTAATTGGTGTTGTACCCACTACCCACCTCCCTGGAAACAACTGGTGTTAATGTACCCACTACCCACCTCCCTGGAAACAACTGGTGTTAATGTACCCACTACCCACCTCCCTGGAAACAACTGGTGTTAATGTACCCACTACCCACCTCCCTGGAAACAACTGGTGTTAATGTACCCACTACCCACCTCCCTGGAAACAACTGGTGTTAATGTACCCACTACCCACCTCCCTGGAAACAACTGGTGTTAATGTACCCACTACCCACCTCCCTGGAAACAACTGGTGTTAATGTACCCACTACCCACCTCCCTGGAAACAACTGGTGTTAATGTACCCACTACCCACCTCCCTGGAAACAACTGGTGTTAATGTACCCACTACCCACCTCCCTGGAAACAACTGGTGTTAATGTACCCACTACCCACCTCCCTGGAAACAACTGGTGTTAATGTACCCACTACCCACCTCCCTGGAAACAACTGGTGTTAATGTACCCACTACCCACCTCCCTGGAAACAACTGGTGTTAATGTACCCACTACCCACCTCCCTGGAAACAACTGGTGTTAATGTACCCACTACCCACCTCCCTGGAAACAACTGGTGTTAATGTACCCACTACCCACCTCCCTGGAAACAACTGGTGTTAATGTACCCACTACCCACCTCCCTGGAAACAACTGGTGTTAATGTACCCACTACCCACCTCCCTGGAAACAACTGGTGTTAATGTACCCACTACCCACCTCCCTGGAAACAACTGCTACTTTGATCATTTGTTTAAACAATTTTAATGAATCTAAATGCATGAATTATAAACTGGAATTGTGCTGGTAAAGGGAATACTTGCTCCCACTTATTTTACACTTCAAAAGGCTATATGTACAGTGGGGAGAACAAGTATTTGATACACTGCTGATTTTGCAGGTTTTCCCACTTACAAAGCATGTAGAAGTCTGTAATTTTTATCATATGTACCCTTCAACTGTGAGAGACGGAATATAAAACAAAATCCAGAAAATCACATTGTATGATTTTTAAGTAATTAATTTGCATTTTATTGCATGACATAAGTATTTGATACATCAGAAAAGCAGAACTTAATATTTGGTACAGAAACCTTTGTTTGCAATTACAGAGATCATACGTTTCCTGTAGTTCTTGACCAGGTTTTCACACACTGCAGTAGGGATTTTGGCCCACTCCTCCATCCAGATCCTTCAGGTTTCGGGGCTGTCGCTGGGCAATACGGACTTTCAGCTCCCTCCAAAGATTTTCTATTGGGCTCAGGTCTGGAGACTGGCTAGGAAACTCCAGGACCTTGAGATGCTTCTTACGGAGCCACTCCTTAGTTGCCCTGGCTGTGTGTTTCGGGTCGTTGTCATGTTGGAAGACCCAGCCACGGCCCATCTTCAATGCTCTTACTGAGGGAAGGAGGTTGTTGGCCAAGATCTCGCAATACATGGCCCCATCCATCCTCCCCTCAATACGGTGCAGTCGTCCTGTCCCCTTTGCAGAAAAGCATCCCCAAAGAATGATGTTTCCACCTCCATGCTTCACGGTTGGGATGGTGTTCTTGGGGTTGTACTCATCCTTCTTCTTCCTCCAAACACAGCGAGTGGAGTTTAGACCAAAAAGCTCTATTTTTGTCTCATCAGACCACATGACCTTCTCCCATTCCTCCTCTGGATCATCCAGATGGTCATTGGCAAACTTCAGACGGGCCTGGACATACGCTGGCTTGAGCAGGGGGACCTTGCGTGCGCTGCAGGATTTTAATCCATGACGGCGTAGTGTGTTACTACTGGTTTTCTTTGAGACTGTGGTCCCAGCTCTCTTCAGGTCATTGACCAGGTCCTGCCGTGTAGTTCTGAGCTGATCCCTCACCTTCCTCATGATCATTGATGCCCCACGAGGTGAGATCTTGCATGGTGCCCCAGACCGAGGGAGATTGACCGTCATCTTGAACTTCTTCCATTTTCTAATAATTGCGCGAACAGTTGTTGCCTTCTCACCAAGCTGCTTGCCTATTGTCCTGTAGCCCATCCCAGCCTTGTGCAGGTCTACAATTTTATCCCTGATGTCCTTACACAGCTCTCTGGCCTTGGCCATTGTGGAGAGGTTGGAGTCTGTTTGATTGAGTGTGTGGACAGGTGTCTTTTATACAGGTAACGAGTTCAATCAGGTGCAGTTAATACAGGTAATGAGTGGAGAACAGGAGGGCTTCTTAAAGAAAAACTAACAGGTCTGTGAGAGCCGGAATTCTTACTGGTTGGTAGGTGATCAAATACTTATGTCATGCAATAAATTACAAATTAATTATTAAAAAATCATACAATGTGATTTTCTGGATTTTTGTTTTAGAT
>JAKYLM010000286.1:0-32500 GCA_023634145.1 Thymallus thymallus
TCACACTGATACAAGACAGACAAGGAGAGAGAGAGAAAAGAGAGAGGGAGAGGGAGGAGACGAGAGAGAGAGAGAGAGAGAGAGAGTGAGGAGAGAGAGAGAGAGAGAGAGAGAGAGAGAGAGAGAGAGAGAGAGAGAGAGAGAGAGAGAAAGGAGACATGAGGGAGAGGGTGTGAGAGAGAGAGAGAGAGAGAGAGAGAGAGAGAGAGAGAGAGAGATGTGTGGTGGAGTCTCTACTCCCCCCCTGCCAAGCACTGGTTGATATCATTAGCGTGTTAATGAGTGTTTTGCGGTGTGCCGTGAGATCAATAACCCCGTTAGGAGGCCACTTCATTAGTCTCTCATCCAGCCATCGACCAGCACAGACGGGGGGGGGGGGGGGGGCTGTGGAAGTGGATGGGTACAGGGTGAACAGGCAGACTGCTCACCTTAGGGATGTGTCACTCACTGGGGCAGTCGATGAGTAAAGCGGATGGGCTTGTGGAGGTCAGTGGGGAGTGTAGTCAGATGAAGAGTGGCCATTGATTCATACAGTTTAAAACTGTGTTTTACAGTATTGTAACTGGCCTGGTAGAAAGAAGGGTAGAGATATTAATACTGGTGAACACACACACACACAACACACACACACACACACACACACAACACACACACACACAAACACACACACACACAACACACACCCTTTAGGCTACTTTCATCATGCATTAGCACATGTTGCTAATATAACATCCATGTTCTCACCTTGTTGGGCTGTCATGAAGAACTTTGTAATTTTCTACTTAATATCGCTGTGTCTCTGATGTGGGTGTGTGTGTGTGTGAGCGTGTGCATGCGTGTTTCTGCATTTGTTTGCACGTGTGTGTTGTGTGTACTCGGGTCCATCTGTTTGTGTGTTCATATGTGTGTGTGCTCCACAGCCCAACAGAGGATGGTGTGCGACCAGCTGTGTTCTGAAGATGGTTGCTGGGGTCCAGGGCCTGACCAGTGCCTCTCCTGTCGCTACTTCAGCCGAGGACGATCCTGTGTGCCGTCCTGCAAGCTCTATGACGGGGTGAGTTGACCAATCACAATCCTCAGAATGACAGGAAGCAGGAAGCTACTGGGGCACTATCGACCAACTGAAAGGAGAGATGGCACACATAACAGTATTGAGTGTATGTTGGCAGGGTTTGCATTGTGCAGGTGAGCTCAATGAAGCACAGGTAAAGGAATGGTAGGACAACACATTCTGTTGAACACAGGTCTGGTACATGTCTGCAGGGGTCTGTCTACGACGTAAACCGATCGATCAAGACGTCATGTACCATCTCCTGCCTCCTGCCTCTCCACGTGATCACAGCTCGGTTCTCACAGAGTACGCCGTTATCCTGCTCTCCACCCCCCCCCAACCCCCCCCCCCCCCCCCCCCCCGCCCCCCCCCCCCGCCCCTCCTCTTCATCTTCTTCAAAGGCTCAGCTGTGAGCAGTTATTCCTGCCGACTTCAAACACCTCTTCCCACAAACAGCGAGGAGAGTTCTGACAACAAGTGGGCATGATGGAGAAACACAGACCCTGTTTCCCCCTGTGGGGACATACTAACCTGACACCAGACCCTGGTTCCCCCTGTGGGGACATACTAACCTGACACCAGACCCTGGTTCCCCCTGTGGGAACAACTAACCTGACACCAGACCCTGGTTCCCCCTGTGGGAACAGGCTGACCCGACACCGCAAAAGTCACATTTGTTTATTCACCAAGAATATGCTATTAGTTTTTTCTTTGCTTGTGTTTTGACCCCGGTATTGTAATTCAGTGCATTTTCATTAATTCCACCCAGTCAGGATATGGTGAGAAGACAGGAAGACTATGAAGGAGTATTCCCTGTTGTAATCACACAGCGCGTCTTTTAAAACTAGGTCCTCTTCAACTGTCCATCTGTATGCCTTTCTAAAGGAGAGTTGATTCTCCCACTGTAGGAAAGGGAGGGAAGAAAGAAGAGAGAGAGAGGGATCTGGTGACCGCAGGGGAACGGAGGGAGGACCATTATCAAACCTTCAAAGTGTTTCATTAAATATTTCTTGTGGGTTGGCCGTGTGTGGCGCCTCAGTCCTGATAAATACCTGCTAATCCCCATCAGCCCCTCCTCCTCCCTGAAGACTGTGGCGTGCGTGTGGCGTACACGCTCCCAGCCAACCGAAAAGCCAACCAGAAGGAAATGGACGGGCCTGAATGGAAAGGAACGTTCAATTCACCGGGGAACGACAGCCGTGGAACCTTCCTTTGTCTTCCGTGATTCTCCTCCATATTTCTCGGAACAAAAGACAGTCTTCTTCCATCACCCCAGCCTTTTCAAAGGGATTCCTCTGGACACCACTTCCTGAGTAAAAAACTCATTTAGTTTAGAACCCAAAGAAAGAGGAGAGAGGAATGGAGGAGAAGAGAGCGATGGAGGAGGGGGGAGGCAGGAGGGTGGATGGTGGATGAAGGGAGGAGGGTGGAGGGTTGATGGTGGAGGGGAGGAGGCTGGAGGGTGGAGGGTGGACTACTGCCACAGTGCCCTTTAGTGTGGTGGTACGCTGCTCCGTGTCCAGTTGAACATGCTGTTTTTATATGGGAACCCCTTAAATGTAGTGGATATTTATCTGGACAGAGAACACCACCATGCTTCATCTGATGGTTGGAACAGAGTGAGGAATAGATAGATACTGGATGTATCCCAAATGGCACCCTATTCCCTATATAGTGCATTACTTTTGACCAGGGCGTATAGGGATCTGGTCAAAAGTAGTGCACTATATAGGGAATAGGGTGCCATTTGGGACTCACACACAGCCATGATTTGTCATCATATCTAACCCTTTCTCCAACCCATCAAAATCCCCTCTAATGATATACATTATTCTCTACAATACCATGCATGCTGAATTCCAAATCAACCTCTAGCCTACTACTCCCTAGTCACCACTGCAGATCTCTTGAGGGGATTTCCACCACCTAGCCAATCAGGTGGCAATGTGAAGCCATTACCCATAATGCTTATACAGTATCTATCCAATCTTCCCAGATATACAGGAGTGGGCTAGGGTCGATTTAGAATTGAGCAGATGACTAGCATTATAGAGCCATGATAAACCATTTTGGCGATTGGAAGACAGTTACAACATAAACCAGCATTTCCTTGCTGTGAGAAAGTAGGGCATTACCTTGCTGTGAGAAAGTAGGGCCTACATGTTTGTGTACTGTACTGTACTGTATCCCTCCACTCTGCTGAGTCTTGGTCCCCAGTAGGATCGACAATCTCTCAGATCTGAAAAGTATACTATCGACAGCCAGCCTATCGACAGCCAGCCCCATTTTCACCGACGCCCTCCTTCAAAACATTATCTGATGGTGGTGCTGATGTGGACACAAACAGAGGCAGGGTGTTGATATCCCTTCTCCTCTCCTCTCCTCTACCTCTCCTCTCCTCTCCTCTCCTCTCCTCTCCTCTCCTCTCCTCTCCTCTCCTCTCCTCTCCTCTCCTCTCCTCTCCTCTCCTCTCCTCTCCTCTCCTCTCCTCATCCTCTCCTCTCCTCTCCTCTCCTCTTTTCCCCTCCTCCTCTTAGGTCCAACCAACACTCAGTCATCTGGTTAGAGAAACACATGCACACACACTACAGTAACAGCCAGTGTCTATCAATATTACTGTGTTCGTCGTTATTCACTGGCTTCTTTGTCAGGCGTATTGATTCGGCTAAGTCTGTTTCTAAATCAGGCATATTGACTCGGCTAAGTCTGTTACTATATTAGTTATATTGACTTGGCTAAGATCTCTCTCTCTCTCTCTCTCTCTCTCTCTCTCCTTTAGAGATGTGCGTGAGTTTACCAATGGTTCAGTCTGTCTGGAGTGTGACAGCCAGTGTGAGAAATCTCAGGACAAGACCATGACCTGCCTCGGAACGGTAAATAGGATGATCACCACAGCAACCTACGGCTACTGTCATTGGTGTTCCACCTAGCCCTGACTCTGTGTGTTCTTTGGGTGCAGGGTTTACTTTTATTGTTATGAATCTTGTCCTGGAGGCAGAACTGAGTGAGTTCCACTAAGATAGGCCAGCTGCAAAGTCAAAATTGGCTATATTGTAAAATTTACGAAAACAAACGTTTGCTTCTTGGTCTTAATTTAAAGTTAGGGTTAGGCATTAGGGTTAGCAGTAAGGTTAAGGTTAGGGTTAAGGTTAGGGTTGGGTTTAAAATCAGATTGTGGCTGTGCCAGCTAGTGACCAATCTGCCGAGCTCCCACCCTGCTAACCTGCCCTTTGGGTATGATGATGTCACATCCTGTCCGGAGAGTTTGACTTTTAGGAGTTACAGTGTACAGTGTACTGTTAGGGCACTGAGTTTTTCCAGACTACACGACAGAACCAACTGGGTCAGAGTTATACTTGTTATGCATACTGATCAGGGGAAGTGTTCCTGAGGTCCTCGAATCTGGTTTTATCGAGATAAATAAAGTACCATGTTAGCTATGAAGGTTAAACGCATTCCAGAAGGATATGTGTTTTTGACAGCCTCTGACCTTCCACAGAGAACAAACCCCTCCAGAAGTCTCTCATCCATTCCCACCTGCCCTCTTCAAAATGCAAAAATGTCCCTTTAAAATGCCACCCTGTTGAAAACCCTTGAAAACCCCCTCCACATCCCTCCCTCTCAGTCTGGAACTATAACAACCCAAGGTTGATTTAAATCATGCCACGTAGGATGACTGTAATCTTGTTTTATATGTGGCGAATGGACAGTGGTGTATAACTCTCCATGGTTTAGGGCTCATGATATAGCCACCTGTTATGGATACCCTTTTTTATAGACCCCTGTTAAAGCCCTATTTGTGGAATTTGATACTTGTGTAAATAACCCCCGGGGAGGACAGGGAGGAGTAACATAATCTCCTTGACGGTGCGGTGATACGCAGTGTTTCACAGTGTCTTGCAGTGTCTCCTGCAGTCCAGTGTTTCACAGTGTCTTGCAGTGTCTCCTGCAGTCCAGTGTTTCACAGTGTCTTGCAGTGTCTCCTGCAGTCCAGTGTTTCACGGTGTATTGCAGTGTCTCCTGCAGTCCAGTGTTTCACAGTGTCTTGCAGTGTCTCCTGCAGTCCAGTGTTTCACAGTGTCTTGCAGTGTCTCCTGCAGTCCAGTGTTTCACAGTGTCTTGCAGTGTCTCCTGCAGTCCAGTGTTTCACAGTGTCCTCCTGCAGTCCAGTGGTTTCACAGTGTCTTGCAGTGTCTCCTGCCAGTCCAGTGTTTCACAGTGTCTTGCAGTGTCTCCTGCAGTCCAGTGTTTCACAGTGTCTTGCAGTGTCTTCTGCAGTCCAGTGTTTCACAGTGTCTTGCAGTGTCTTCTGCAGTCCAGTGTTTCACAGTGTCCTAGCAGTGTCTTCTGCAGTCCAGTGTTTCACAGTGTCTAGCAGTGTCTCCTGCAGTCCAGTGTTTCACAGTGTCTTGCAGTTTCTTCTGCAGTCCAGTGTTTCACAGTGTCTTGCAGTGTCTCCTGCAGTCCAGTCACAGCTCAGTAGTAGATAATACAGGTGTCAATCATCTGATGTATGAATGCACACACACAGACAACACACACACAATGACACAATCACACACACACATGACACAGCTCGGCAGGGAGATTGTGTATGGATGAGGAGTGGTTACAGCTGTCTTCTCAGAGCTGAAGGTGAAAGGCTGTCTATCAACCAGACAAACACACATCGTTAACCGTACATGAGGTGTCAAAGCCCACAGGAAAGGTTTGAACCGCAGCAACGGCACACATTTTTTTGTCCGTTAAAATAACATCAAATTGATCAGAAATTGAGTGTAGACATTGTTCATGTTAAATGACTATTGTAGCGGGAAACAGAAGATTTTTTATGGAATATCTACATAGGCGTACAGAGGCCCATTATCAGTTGCAAAGAAAAAGCCATATCTTCCTCTGTCCAGTGTCTGTGTTCTTTTGCCCCATCTTAATCTTTTCTTTTTATTGGCCAGTCTGAGATATGGATTTTTCTTTGCAACTCTGCCTATGAGGCCAGCATCCCGGAGTCGACTCTTCACTGTTGACGTTGAGACTGGTGTTTTGCTGGTACTATTTAATGAAGCTGCCAGTTGAGGACTTGTGAGGCGTCTGTTTCTCAAACTAGACACTAATATACTTGTCCTCTTGCTCAGTTGTGCACCGGGGCCTCCCACTCCTCTTTCTATTCTGGTTAGAGCCAGTTTGCGCTGTTCTGTGAAGGGAGTAGTACACAGCGTTGTACGAGATCTTCAGTTTCTTTGCAATTTCTCGCATGGAATAGCCTTAATTTCTCAGAACAAGAATAGACTGACGAGTTTCAGAAGAAAGTTATTTGTTTCTTACCATTTTGAGCCTGTAATCGAACCCATAAATTCTGATGCTCCAAATACTCAACTAGTCTAAAGAAGGCCAGTTTTATTGCTTCTTTAATCAGCACAACAGTTTCAGCTGTGCTAACATAATTGCAAAAGGGTTTTCTAATGATCAATTAGCCTTTTAAAATGATAAACTTGGATTAGCTAACACAACGTACCATTGGAACACAGGAGTGATGGTTGCTGATAATGGGGCCTCTGTACGCCTATGTAGATATTCCATAAAAAATCAGCCGTTTCCAGCTGTGACCCCAAACTTTTGAACGGTATTGTATCTGTTGTCTGAATCCATCCTGGATGATATGTGGTCAATGTCTCTTCCTCTTCCTCTTCTATCCATCTCCTTTACTTCTGCCTTGTCATCCTCCTCCTCTTCATCCTCTTCATCCTCTTCTTCTTCTTCTTCTTCATCTCTTCTTCCCTCTATCTCTCAGGGCCCAGATCAATGTGTGAACTGTCTTCACTTCAAAGACGGGCCCAACTGTGTGGAGAAGTGCCCCGATGGCCTCAGGGGCACCAACAGCTTCATCTTCAAATACTCTGAGGCCAACAACGAGTGCCACCCCTGCCACGCCAACTGCTCCCAGGGGTACGAGAGAGAGAGAGAGAGAGAGAGAGAGAGAGAGAGAGAGAAAGAGAGAGAGAGAGAGAGAGAGAGAGGGTGGTGATGGGTTTGTGTGGTGTGTGTATGTGTGTACATTTATTAGAGTCTTTTAATATCACTACTTCTCATCTTTTTGAAATCTGAAATTGTTCGTATGAGGTTCGTCATAAATAATGTGTATGTGTTCCAGTCTGAAGGTAAATGGGCAAGACAAAATATTTAAGTGCCTTTGAATAGGGTATGGCAGTAGGTGCCAGGCATACCGGTTTGTGCCAAGATCTGCAACGCTGCTGAGCTTTTCACGCTCAACAGTTTCCTGTGTGTATCAAGAATGGTCCACCTCCCAACGGACATCCAGCCAACTTGACACAACTGTGGGAAGTATTGGAGTCAACATGGGCCAGCATCCCTGTGGAAAGCTTTCGACACCTTGTAGAGTCCAGGCCCTGAGGAATTGAGGTTGTTCAGTTCTCTCCCCTCTCCCCTCTCCCCTCTGACATCAAAGACTTTGAGTGTCTCTGTGGTCTCCCTGTGACACAGTGTTCACAATCCCTCCCTTCATCTCCTCACCTCCTCGGTGACACTCGTCACAGCCGGTATTAGTCAGCGGCCCATTGATCCCTCCCCACGCTCCGTGCCCCAGTGACAACTGAACCTCGGCTCACACGGCGATGGCTCCATCACTCCTCTTCTTATTCTGCCCTCAGTTTGACAAGCTGGTCGACCATTATTGTCAAGAGTCTTGTTCTGGAGGCAGAGCTGAGTGAATGTTTATATCATCACACTGCATGTAATGGCAGAATTCAACTGAAGAAAAGTGATACACATGCCACTCTGATACATACATGGGATTTAGATTTAGACTCAGGACCACACCGGTCCATATAATCACATTTATTATGAGCTAAAAGACTAAACTGATCCTAGATCAGCAGTCCTACTCCAGATGCCTCTCTGATACATACATGGGATTTAGATTTAGACTCAGGACCACACCGGTCCATATAATCATATTTATTATGAGCTAAAAGACCAAACTGATCCTAGATCAGCATGCCTCTCTGATACATACATGGGTGGTCTGAGACTTACTGTCATCGGAGTGTGACTACACTAGCTGTTCAGTCCAGATGTTTACAAATGGGGCACAATAGAGTAATTATCATATCATAAACAGCATCGAGCCATAAATTGGATACACTAATTGTCTGTTCCTTTATTTCTGGAGCGAGGCAGACATTGAATGGAATTCCAAGGCAGCTCCTCTTCATTTGCGGTGTAGTTTGCTCTGCCTCAGACTCTGACTGCCGGAGACTGATCACAATCCTTCTCAAATGGGTTATAGATAATGAGAGAGAAGCCTAATGGCCTTGTTTTAATCAGTCCACACTCTGTCTGCCTGCCTGTCAGTCTGTCTGCCTGTCAGTCTGTTTGCCTGCCTGCCTGCCTGCCTGCCTGCCTGCCTGCCTGCCTGCCTGCCTGCCTGCCTGCCTGCCTGCCTGCCTGCCTGCCTGCCTGCCTGCCTGCCTGCCTGCCTGCCTGCCTGCCTGCCTGCCTGCATGTCTGTCTGTCTGTCTGTCAGTCAGTCTGTCTGTTATACATAGCCTGTATCATCTCTATCTCTATCATCTCTGGTCTTGACTCCAACTGGTTCCAGATCCCCTAGTTATGTCTCTCTTATTAAGGAGGTTGACTGTCTTGGAACGTTGAGCTATGTTCAGTAATAGGTTGTTATGTTTACTCAATAATTACTTTCATCAATCAGCTAATATAAGTGCTTATGAATGTGTTTATTAATGTTTATGTGTGATGGAATTTGTTCATAGTATGTTCACAGATTACCAAGAGTTAGTGGATGCTTATTGTTGCATTGTTGAAGTTACTAAAATGTTTCTGTAAAGCTGAATACTGATGATTTTCTCCTTAGCTGCATTGGGCCTCGGCTCCAAGACTGTGTTGGAATGACGGACAGGTAAGCTGATCATCACAGTCTCCGCTGGGCTTTAACTCCTATGACATCAGGCTCAAACATCACTAGAATCTCTTTCTTTAATCTCTCTGTCTCTCTCTGACTCACTGTCTCAGGATTCACCTCTCTTCCCCTCTTCCCCTCTCCCCCTCTTCCCCTCTTCCTCTCTCTCTCTCTCTCTCTCTCTCCCTCTCTCTCTCTCTCTCTCTCTCTCTCTCTCTCTCTCTCTCTCTCTCTCTCTCTCTCTCTCTCTCTCTCTCTCCCTCTCTCTCTCTCTCTCTCTCTCTTTCTCTCCCTCTCTCTCTCTCTCTCTCTCTCTCTCTATCTGTCTATCTGTCTCTCTCTTTCTCTGCTCTCCAATCATTTAAACTGTTACATTTCTATTCACAACATGCACCATATATCGCATTATATCCGGTCTTGCCTCTCTGTAAATTTCAAGCTCCTTTTTGTGAGGGCCGCAAAAAATCAATGGGTCTGAACGCCACTCATTGACAACCCAGCAGAGTACCAGAGTATCCACACGCTACCGTCTGCTGCATGGAACAGTCTTCCAATTGCCTCTTAATGTTTTCTATCACTAATACGGTTGTTTCTCTGGTCCTTGACTCAGGTGCAAAATATTCCCCAAGGCCTACCTTGTGACATGTTGTCTATGTGTGTTGAGTAGCCTAAATTAGAGAAGGATAGAAGGAGGGAAGTATGGAAGGAGAGAAGGATAGAGGGAGAGAAGGATAGAGGGAGGGAAGGATGGAGGGATAGAAGGATAGAGGGAGGGAAGAATGGAGGGATAGAAGGATGGAGGGAGGGAAGAATGGAGGGATAGAAGGATGGAGGGAGGGAAGGATGAGGGAGAGAAGGATGTAGGGAGAGAAGGATGGAGGGAGAGAAGGATAGAGGGAGGGAAGGATGGAGGGATAGAAGGATGGAGGGAGGGAAGGATGATGGAGGGATAGAAGGATGGAGGGAGGGAAGGATGAGGCAGAGAAGGATGTAGGGAGAGAAGGATAGAGGGAGGTAGGATAGAGGGAGGGAAGGATGGAGGGAGGGATAGAGGGAGGGAAGGATAGAGGGAGAGAAGGATAGAGGGAGGGAAGGATAGAGGGAGGGAGGAAGGGATAGAGGGAAAGAGTGGGTCAGCGAATTGAAACATTTAAAAGGAAGAGGAAAAAAACCTGTTAGAGGTTTTGAAAAAAAACATTGCTGATTTATCAGATGCTACAAAGGAAAATAGCTAAATGAAGACTCAATGGAGAAAGCTGTATCTCGTCAAAATACACAGTACTTCATGATGTATAAAGATACACAGTACTTCATGATGTATAAAGATACACAGTACTTCATGATGCGTAATCATACACAGTACTTCATGATGTATAATGATACACAGTATTTCATGATGTATAATGATACACAGTACTTCATGATGTATAATGATACACAGTACTTCATTATGTATAATGATACACAGTATTCAATATGTATAATGATACACAGTATTCAATATGTGGAATGATACACAGTACTTCATGCTGTATAATGATACACAGTACTTCATGATGTATAATGATACACAGTACTTCATGATGTATAATGATACACAGTACTTCATGATGTATAATGATACACAGTACTTTATGATGTATAATGATACACAGTATTTCATGATGTATCATGTCCCATCACTAATACTACACTAGTACTACGCGCTAAATCAGAAGTCATTTCTCAACCATCAGACTGTCTGAATCCCAGAACAGGAACTAAATCAGAAGTGGAGCTGGCTGGAGTAGTGACCCCCGTACAGGGAACTGATGGGTGTCATGATAGGAACAGAACAGCACTCAGCCTGGGCTCTGTCAGAGTAGAGAAGGCCCACTGGTGGGATTGTTGTCTTGTCTGAGGAGCTACGAGGCATTGGAAATGACACACACACACACATACACAGTTCCATAATGTTATAGAGCCATACATGTTGATTACATACGTGTTGGTAACATACGGGCCGGTCTCTTACTCTGTCTGCAGGAAGCCTCTGATCGCGGCCGGCGTGATCAGTGCTCTGTTTGTCATCGTCATCGTGGCGCTGAGCATGGCGGTCTATGTGCGCCGTAAGAGTATCAAGAAGAAGAGGGCCCTGCGCCGCTTCCTGGAGACAGAGGTGAGGGGTCAAGGGTCATCCAGTAGTCATTGTGACTCAACCAATCAGCTCAGGGAATCAAGCGAGACATTACTATACTGTTGCGGTGTTATGAGTGGATATGATGTGAATGATTTTACAGCATGTACTTTTTGTGTACCTGAAAAGGATATGATATCGTCACCGTATTTTCTCAACCTGTAAAACCCTGGCATGGTGCTGAACAAGATACAGTACATATTGTGCTGCTCCTCTCTACACATCATAGATCATAGGTCACTGTGTCGAAATGGAGTCTTCCAAACTGCTTTAAGCCACACCTTAGCTTGCTAAACCTTGGACAGAATATTTAACTAGTACCTCAACATTATGCGTTCTCCATCTCTCATTGATTGCGCCTTGAGATAAAGTTGCAGGGATGTATTACTAGAATGGAGAATACTCTTGATATTCGTTAGAGGGGTGTGTGCGTGTGTGCGTCCACTTGTGTGTGGGTGTTCGCCCGCAGTTGACTTGGGCTCCCAGTTCCATTCCAAAACAGGAGCTGTCGGGGAGTGTTAGGATAATTTACAGGTGAAACAGCAGTGTTATAGACAGCTGTCAGCCTGGAGACGTTTACTACCCCGCCTGCTGCTGCCCCACAACGCTGCCAAAACAAAGAGGCTGACGGAAGGACATCCATCTCAATCAGTCTGGTCTTCCTCTGACAAGGGAGAGTCTGAGTGGAATAATTCATATCCATAGTCCTGGATATTTTTGTAGTAGGTGGAATAGAGGGGTTTAGAAAGAGGGGAAGTGGGAGGGTCAGGAGGTGACGATCTGGGACTACTGCCCAGTCTGCCAAGCCCACTTATACACACACACAGATGGACACACACACCACAAATTGAGGGATGGACACACACACACACACATAACATATTCCTCTTACACACTTTGAAGACATCCCCACTCCCCTCCTCCCCACCTGGCCAGCATACTAAATAACATGTGTACTTCGTCTCTGAGTGGTTGAAAGAAAGAATCCCGAAATGAGGGTTTTAGATGTGTTATGCTATCCAGCAGCCCTTCTCCTCTCTTCTTATGGCTGGTGAAAACAGTGAGGTGTTTCAGAGAGAGCTGAGTGAAGTGATTGCCCTATTGAAAACTAATGATACAGTTAAGTCACTGGCCATGAATGGAGAATTTGGAAGATCAAACCTGTCTCTCTGTGGAAGGTTAGAGAGAGAGAGACAGAGAGAGAGAGAGAGAGAGAGAGAGAGAGAGAGAGAGAGAGAGAGAGAGAGAGAGAGAGAGAGAGAGAGAGAGAGAGAGAGAGAGAGAGAGCGAGAGAGAGAGAGGTGTTAAGGCTCCAGTCTATTCTAGCTGTGATGAGGATGAGAAAACGCCTCTCTCTATATCTCCTCTCTCTTTATCTCCTCTCTCTATCTCCTCTCTCTATATCTCCTCTCTCTATCTCCTCTCTCTATATCTCCTCTCTCTATATCTCCTCTCTCTATATCTCATCTCTCTTTATATATCTCCTCTCTCTATCTCCTCTCTCTAGCTCCTCTCTCTATATCTCCTCTCTCTATATCTCCTCTCTCTATCTCCTCTCTCTATATCTCCTCTCTCTATCTCCTCTCTATATATCTCCTCTCTCTATCTCTCCTCTCTCTATATATATATCTCCTCTCTCTCTATCTCCTCTCTCTATATCTCCTCTCTCTATATCTCCTCTCTCTATATATCTCATCTCTCTTTATATATCTCCTCTCTCTATATATCTCCTCTCTCTATATATCATCTCTATATATCTCCTCTCTCTATATCTCCTCTCTATATATCTCCTCTCTCTATCTCTCCTCTCTCTCTATATATCTCCTCTCTCTATATATCTCCTCTCTCAATATCCTCTCTCTATATCTCCTCTCTCTATATCTCCTCTCTCTATATATCTCCTCTCTCTATATATCTCCTCTCTCAATATCATCTCTCTATATCTCCTCTCTCTATATATCTCCTCTCTCAATATCCTCTCTCTATATCCCCTCTCTCTATATATCTCCTCTCTCTATATCTCCTCTCTCTATATATCTCCTCTCTCTATATATCTCCTCTCTCTATATCTCCTCTCTCTATATCTCCTCTCTCAATATCCTCTCTCTATATCTCCTCTCTCTATATATCTCCTCTCTCTATATCTCCTCTCTCTATATATCTCCTCTCTCTATATATCTCCTCTCTCTATATCTCCTCTCTCTATATCTCCTCTCTCTATATATATCCTCTCTCTATATCTCCTCTCTCTATTTCTCCTATCTCTATATCTCCTCTCTCTATATCTCCTCTCTCTATATCTCCTCTCTCTATATCTCCTCTCTCTATATATCTCCTCTCTATATATATCTCCTCTCTCTATATCTCCTCTCTCTATATCTCCTCTCTCTATATATATCCTCTCTCTATATCTCCTCTCTCTATTTCTCCTATCTCTATATCTCCTCTCTCTATATCTCCTCTCTCTATATCTCCTCTCTCTATATATCTCCTCTCTCTCTATATCTCCTCTCTCTATATCTCCTCTCTCTATATATCTCCTCTCTCTATATCTCCTCTCTCTCTATATCTCCTCTCTCTATATATCTCCTCTCTCTATATATCTCCTCTCTCTATATCTCCTCTCTCTATCTCCTCTCTCTCTATTTCCTCTCTCTATATATCTCCTCTCTATATATCTCCTTTCTCTATATATCTTCTCTCTACATATCTCCTCTCTATATATATCTAGTCTCTCTCTCTCTATCTCCTCTCTATATCTCCTCTTTCTCTCTGTACTCTCGACCTCCCTCCCTCCCTCCCTCCATCCAACTCTTGAACCCTTTTTTTTATCTCTATCATTTATATGTATATTCATTTCTTTGACCCCTGACCTCTGATTTGAACATAGACTCCTTGTCTGTGTGCTGGATCAACACTAATAGGTTTAGTTGTCCCCCTGTGCTTGCTCTGTGGGCTACACCTTCCCTTCTCCTCTGTTCAGTGACAAGGGGTAATTTCAGCACCACAGGCTAGAGTGGGCCAGTGGACAGCTCCCTTACTGGATTTCAAGTCAGGCATTGGATTCTCAGTCCCAGTGCACAATTGAGCAAGTACATTAGAGTGTCTAGTTTGAGAAACAGTCGCCTCACAAGTCCTCAACTGGCAGCTTCATTAAATAGTACCAGCAAAACACCAGTCTCAACGTCAACAGTAAAGAGGCGACTCCGGGATGCTGGCCTTCTAGGCAGAGTTGCAAAGACAAATCCATATCTCAGACTGGCCATGTCTTCCTCTGTGTTGGTGTTGTTGTTGTTGTTGGTGGTGTTGTTGTTGTTGTTGTTGTTGTTGTTGTTATTGGTGTTGTTTATGTTGGTGTTGGTGTTGTTGTTGTGTTGTTGTTGTGTTGGTGTTGTTGTGGTTGTTGTTGTGTTGTGGTTGTTGTTGTGTTGTTGATGTTGTTGTAGTTGTTGGTGTTGATGTTGTTGTTGATGTTGTTGATGTTGTTGATGTTTGTACACTGTGCAATAAGGCTTTGTAACATCTATCACCCCTCTCCATGCCGTGCTGCTCCAGTACCTAATTTGGCACAGCAGGCTGGGTTATTCTCAAGTGGTGTGTGTGTGTGTGTGTGTGTGTGTGTGTGTGTGTGTGTGTGTGTGTGTGTGTGTGTGTGTGTGTGTGTGGGTGTGGGTGTGTGTGTGTGTGTGTGTGTGTGTGTGTGTGTGTGTGTGTGTGTGTGTGTGTGTGTGGGTGTGTGTGTGTGTGTGTGTGTGTGTGTGTGTGTGTGTGTGTGTGTGTGTGTGTGTGTGTGTGTGTGTGTGTGTGTGTCAGAGAGTGTGTGTGTGTGTGTGTGTGTGTGTCAGAGAGAGGGCTCAGGGCCGTGATAGAGTGTTAATATGTGCAGACGGTGAGAGGGTCATGCTGTTGTTATTCATTGGGACCAGGACTGGACTGGAGGGCTGCTGGATAACAGAGAGAGTCAATTAATAGAACTTGCCTCTCTCTCTCTCTCTCTCTCTCTCTCTCTCTCTCTCTCTCTCTCTCTCTCTCTCTCTCTCTCTTTCTGTCCCCAGTCCCAGAGTACTTATTCTCAAGCACACACTCACACACGCAGGCATGGATGCACGCACACATAAACACAAACACATACACACACACACACACACACACACACACACACACACACACACACACACACACACACACACACACACACAACATGATGTCTCCCTCTCTTTCAATTTATTCCTCTGTCTTTGCTCTCTCTCAATTCTCTCTCAATTCTCTCTCAATTCTCTCTCAATTCTCTCTCTTTCTCTCTCTCTCACTCCCCCCTCTCCTACTCTCTATCAGTCAATGCTACTGTTGGCTCACTTCCACTAGTGATAACTCAGGGGTGACATGCTAGATCAGAGCACATTGACTGTTGTAATTGTAATGACTGTGAATGATGCTGGATGTGTGTAGTGTGTCATTTCAAAGCCGTGGTCAATGTGATGGACTCTGCTGCCCCAGTGAATGTCTCAGTGATCCTGTCCTGTTGATGCTTTTACATTCTACTGGACCTGACTGACTGGTCTCAGTAAACACACACACATACACACACACAGAGAGACACACACAGAGACACACACACAGAGACACACACACAGAGAACAGAGACACACACACACACACACACACACACACACACACACACACACACACACACACACACACACACACACACACACACACACAGAGACACACACACAGAGAACAGAGAGACACAAACACACAGTGAACAGAGAGACACACACAGTGAACAGAGAGACACACACAGGAACAGAGAGACACACACACAGCTAACAGAGAGACACACACACACAGGAACAGAGAGACACAAACACACACAGGAACAGAGAGACACAAACACACACAGGAACAGAGAGACACACACAGGAACAGAGAGACACACACACAGCTAACAGAGAGACACACACACACACAGGAACAGAGAGACACAAACAAACACAGGAACAGAGAGACACACACACACACACAGGAACAGCGAGACACACACAGCGAACAGACACACACACACAGCGAACAGAGACACACACATACACACAGGAACAGAGAGAAACACACACACAGGAACAGAGACACACTGACTGACAGATATATGGTCTCATTATGGTGTTTGATGACCGATGCTGAGCTGGTTGATTACGTTGGTGATAAACCTATATGAAGGGCCCTGATAGGCTCATTGGCTCATTAAGATATCTATTGATTGCTCGGCTGATGGAGGAATTTACCGTGTGTGTGTGTGTGTGTGTGTGTTCCAGTTGGTGGAGCCCCTGACCCCCAGCGGCACAGCACCCAACCAGGCCCAGCTTCGCATCCTCAAAGAGACGGAGCTCAAGAGGGTTAAGATCCTCGGCTCAGGAGCCTTCGGCACAGTCTACAAGGTACGGTGGATTGTTGCCCCTGTTTGTGAGTGTGTCTATAATCATTTACTATTGGTTCTGTCCTGATATGACGCATGACCATGTGACTTTGTTACGTTTCAATGTCAATATGTGTCAATGCTGTCTATGTTAATGCTGTGTGTGTTAATGCTGTGTGTGTTAATGCTGTGTGTGTTAATGCTGTCTATGTTAATGCTGTGTGTGTTAATGCTGTGTGTGTTAATGATGTGTGTGTTAATGCTGTGTGTGTTAATGATGTGTGTGTTAATGCTGTGTGTGTTAATGATGTGTGTGTTAATGCTGTCTATGTTAATGCTGTGTGTGTTAATGCTGTGTGTGTTAATGATGTGTGTGTTAATGCTGTGTGTGTTAATGATGTGTGTGTTAATGCTGTGTGTGTTAATGCTGTGTGTGTTAATGATGTGTGTGTTAATGATGTGTGTGTTAATGCTGTGTGTGTTAATGCTGTGTATGTTAATGCTGTCTATGTTAATGCTGTGTGTGTTAATGCTGTGTATGTTAATGCTGTGTGTGTTAATGCTGTGTGTGTTAATGTTGTATGTGTTAATGCTGTGTGTGTTAACGATGTGTATGTTAATGCTGTGTGTGTTAATGCTGTGTATGTTAATGCTGTGTGCGTTATGCTGTGTATGTTAATGCTGTGTGTGTTAATGATGTGTATGTTAATGCTGTGTGTGTTAATGCTGTGTATGTTAATGCTGTGTGTGTTAATGCTGTGTATGTTAATGCTGTGTGTGTTAATGCTGTGTGTGTTAATGCTGTGTATGTTAATGCTGTGTGTGTTAATGCTGTGTGTGTTAATGCTGTGAATGTTAATGCTGTGTGTGTTAATGCTGTGTGTGTTAATGTTGTATGTGTTAATGCTGTGTGTGTTAACGATGTGTGTGTTAATGCTGTGTGTGTTAATGCTGTGTATGTTAATGCTGTGTGCGTTATGCTGTGTATGTTAATGCTGTGTGTGTTAATGCTGTGTGTGTTAATGCTGTGTGTGTTAATGATGTGTATGTTAATGCTGTGTGTGTTAATGCTGTGTATGTTAATGCTGTGTGTGTTAATGCTGTGTATGTTAATGCTGTGTGTGTTAATGCTGTGTATGTTAATGCTGTCTATGTTAATGCTGTGTATGTTAATGTTGTATGTGTTAATGCTGTGTGTGTTAATGCTGTGTTAATGCTGTGTATATTAATGCTGTGTTTGTTAATGATGTGTATGTTAATGCTGTGTGTGTTAATGCTGTGTGTGTTAATGCTGTGTATGTAAATGCTGTGTTAATGCTGTGTATATTAATGATGTGTTTGTTAATGATGTGTATGTTAATGCTGTGTGTGTTAATGCTGTGTGTGTTAATGCTGTGTATGTTAATGCTGTGTTAATGCTGTGTATATTAATGCTGTGTATTTTAATGCTGTGTTAATTCTGTGTATGTTATGTATGGATATATTTTTGTGTTGCCTAGTGCGGCAGAACGTCCAGGGCCGCCCCTGGTTGATATGTCCATAGGAGTGTGTGTTTACCAGTGGTAACTCTCATTGCCTGTGTATTTCAGGGTATCTGGGTCCCAGAGGGGGAGACAGTGAAGATCCCAGTGGCCATAAAGATCCTGAATGAGGCTACGGGGCCCAAAGCCAACGTGGAGTTCATGGACGTGAGTATTACACATCAACTGTGTGTGTGTGTGTGTGTGTGTGTGTGTGTGTGTGTGTGTTCATCCCAGAAACTACTCTCCCAGCTTAATGCCTGACATGTAGTCTATTGCAGCAGTTCGGTTAACATCACCAGCCATTTATATGGCATATAGCCTTGTCTGGCTCACTGGGTAGAGGGTGTGCAGGGATGAGGATAGAGGGAGAGGGGGGAAGAAGCCCTTGACTTGCCTTTGAGCCAAGACTGAGTTGGGGTAGGATAGAGGATGGGGTAGGATAGAAAATGGGGTAGGATAGAGGATGGGCTAGATAGAGGATGGGGTAGGATAGAGGTTGCGGTAGGATAGAAGATGAGGTAGGATTGAGGATGGGGTAGGATAGAAAATGGGGTAGGATAGAGACTGGGCTAGATAGAGGATGGGGTAGGATAGAGGTTGGGGTAAGATAGAAAATGAGGTAGGATTGAGGATGGGGTAGGATTGAGGATGGGGTAGGATCGAGAATGGGGTTGAATAGAAGATGGGGTAGTATAGAGGATGGGGTAGAATTGAGGATGGGGTAGGTTAGAGGATGGGGTAGGATAGAGGATGTGGTAGGTTAGAGGATGGGGTAGAATAGAAGATGGGGTAGGATATAGGATGGGGTAGAATTGAGGATGGGGTAGGATAGAGGATGGGGTAGGCTAGAGGATGGGGTAGGCTAGAGGATGTGGTAGGATAGAGGATGGGGTAGGATAGAGGATGAGGTAGGATAGAGGATGGGGTAGGATAGAGGTTGGGGTAGGATAGGATGAGGTAGGATGGGGGATGGGGTAGGATAGAGGATGGGGTAGGATAGAGGATGTGGTAGGATAGAGGATGGGGTAGGATAGAGGATGGGGTAGGCTAGAGGATGGGGTAGGCTAGAAGATGTGGTAGGATAGAGAATGTGGTAGGATAGAGGATGAGGTAGGCTTGAGGATTAGGTAGGATAGAGGTTGGGGTAGGATAGGATTAGGTAGTATAGAGGATGAGGTAGGATAGAGGATGAGGTAGGATAGAGGATGAGGTAGGATTGAGGATGAGGTAGGATTGAGGATGAGGTAGGATAGAGGATGGGGTAGGATAGAGGATGGGGTAGGATAGAGGATGGGGTAGGATAGAGGATGGGGTAGGATAGGATGAGGTAGGATGGGGGATGGGGTAGGATAGAGGATGGGGTAGGATAGAGGATGTGGTAGGATAGAGGATGGGGTAGGATAGAGGATGGGGTAGGATAGAGGATGGGGTAGGATAGAGGATGGGGTAGGATAGAGGTTGGGGTAGGATAGGATGAGGTAGGATGGGGGATGGGGTAGGATAGAGGATGGGGTAGGATAGAGGATGTGGTAGGATAGAGGATGGGGTAGGATAGAGGTTGGGGTAGGATAGGATGAGGTAGGATAGAGGATGTGGTAGGATAGAGGATTTTGCCAAACCTAATTGAAAAGCCCCATCCCCTTCTCTTCTCCCTCCTTCCTGTCTCCCAGTGGATGGTGTTGGACATCCAGAGCCCACATGGCTCCCCAGTTTTTAAACAGCAATCTAAAAGCAGGCCCACCGGCTGCCACTGGGACAGTTAGAGCCAGACCAGGAGCCAGCAAGCTGTTCTCCCTTACACACACACACACACTGTCACAACCCGGCTCATAGAGAGTGACAAACAAGGGAGTCCACATGTTGACAGAGTTAAGGGTGTAACAGATATTTATTAAATAACTAAACAAAACAAAACTATACAAACAATAGTAACTGTGAGGTGTGAAAGTAGACATGAAGAGTGTAGTGGTGGTGTTTGGATGCAAGTGGAATGAATATAAGGTGTAAGTGTTGAATGGTGCATCTAACCAAAAAGTAGACCCAAAAATACTACAAACCAAAAAACAGGGTGCAGGCTGAGAGAGCGACAGTCAGGTCTGAACAATGGGATTTATATCAACACCTGAATCAACCCAGGTGCCCCTTGTCAGCTAACGACCCAATCAGCGCCACCTGTGTCCAAACTGGAAAACAGAGTCAGAACACAGAAGGAAACATGGAGAGCAAGAGGGACGTAACAACACACACACACACACACACACGCACACAATGCTTAGCATCGTTCACTGTCTGGAAGTATGTATGTGTGTGTGTGTGTGTGTGTGTGTGTGTGTGTGTGTGTGTGTGTGTGTGTGTGTGTGTGTGTGTGTGTGTGTGTGTGTGTGTGTGTGTGATTAGTAATAATGAATGTTTATATTAACATCTCTTTATTACTCATAAAGACACTCATGAACTTAAACACACACAGCTTTGCATCCCTGGGGCTGTGCCAGTCTATCCCTGGAGCTGTGCCAGTCTATCCCTGGAACTGTGCCAGTCTATCCCTGGAACTGTGCCAGTCTATCCCTGGAACTGTGCCAGTCTATCCCTGGAACTGTGCCAGTCTATCCCTGGAACTGTGCCAGTCTATACCTGGGACTGTGCCAGTCTATCCCTGGGACTGTGCCAGTCTATCCCTGGAACTGTGCCAGTCTATCCCTGGGACTGTGCCAGTCTATCCCTGGGACTGTGCCAGTCTATCCCTGGGACTGTGCCAGTCTATCCCTGGGACTGTGCCAGTCTATCCCTGGGACTGTGCCAGTCTATCCCTGGGACTGTGCCAGTCTATCCCTGGGGCTGTGCCAGTCTATCCCTGGGACTGTGCCAGTCTATCCCTGCGGCTGTGCCAGTCTATCCCTGCGGCTGTGCCAGTCTATCCCTGGGGCTGTGCCAGTCTATCCCTGGGGCTGTGCCAGTCTATCCCTGGGGCTGTGCCAGTCTATCCCTGGGTGTGCGTGTGTGTGTGTGCGTGTGCGTTTGTGTGTGTGGGGGGAAGCGGAGAGGTCAGGCGGCTGCTAATGGAGGTCACCGCTCAGGAAGATGATAGAGATGATCTCCTCACACACACACACACACACACACACACCACCTCATAGCCTAGTACAGAAGCACACTCCCTTTTAACAAATGTCAGAGCCTCCTGTGACACAAAAGAGACTCACAAAGCCACTTGTTTTCTTCTGTGTGAGTGGTTCAGACTTGGCCACAACCGTCTCTGGCTGTACTGTGGGCTTGTATAATGTGCTGTAGTTTTATGAAGTGGAGAAAAAGGACCTCTCTATCGCATGCTCTGTGCCGGGATTAATCTGCTCTCCATCGCTGAGCCACTCTCACCTCCTTTAGATTCTAAATTTAAAGGCCCTTCATCTATCAAGCCCCCGGGCAGCCTCAACATACCCTGCTCTTTGTGCAGAGAATGTAGCAGTCACGCAGGCTGTGTGTGTAGCTGGAGAGACAATGGAGGGAGAGATAATGGTGAATGGGTGTCGCTCAAAAGTGTGTGTATGTGTGTGTGACACGCACACACACATACACACACACACATACACACACACACACACACACACACACACACACACACACACACACACACACACACACACACACACACACACACACACACACACTCACACACACAAACACACACACCCTGGCATTCACTACACAACACTACACTATAAACACCGATCAGCATTTCCACTTCCAGCTGTGTGCACTTGGCTGTCTCCTCCCTCCCTCCATCCCTCCCTCCCTCCCTCCCCCAGTGTACTGTAAGATTCCCCCAGGCCTGAGTCCCTATCTATCCCCACCAGGAGGCTCTGATAATGGCCAGCATGGAGCACCCCCACTTGGTCCGTCTCCTAGGGGTCTGCCTGAGCCCCACCACCCAGCTGGTCACCCAGCTCATGCCCCACGGCTGCCTCCTCGACTACGTCCACGAACACAAGGACAACATCGGCTCCCAACTGCTGCTCAACTGGTGTGTCCAGATCGCCAAGGTAGGATGGCACTGGGGCTGTCTTGAGGAGGGAGGGTGTGTGTTTGCGTGTTTGGTCAGTGTTCAGCGCAATTCAGATTCCACAGAAGCAGGGATGCGATAGTCCATCGTCCCGTTGTGACATAGCTACGTGGCTCTGCGACCACCATCCGCAGGGAGGCACAGCCAACCACGCACCTCCGCAACCATTATTCATTGTGTAACAGTTGGAAAAATATTTATATTTTTTTATTTAACTTTTATTTGACTAGGCAAGTCAGTTAATAAAATGCAAATTAATTATTTAAAAATCATACAATGTGATTTTCTGGATTTTTGTTTTAGATTCCGTCTCTCACAGTTGAAGTGTACCTATGATAAAAATTACAGACCTCTACATGCTTTGTAAGTAGGAAAACCTGCAAAATTGGCAGTGTATCAAATACTTGTTCTCCCCACTGTATGTGCTGAGAGAAGGACAGTGTACCGTCTAGCCATACTCCCAAGTACTTGTATGATGTAACTAACTCAAGCTCTAAACGCTCAGAGGTAATATTCACACCTGTGGGGAGAAGGGCATTCTTCTTAACAAACCACATTACCTTTGTTTTGGAGAGGTCATGGTTAAGGTTAGAGAAAGCTTGTTGGACACTAAGAAAGCTTTGTTGTAGAGCATTTAACACAAAATCCGGGGAGGGACAGCTGAGTATAAGACTGTATCATCTGCATATAAATGGATGAGAGAGCTCCCTGCTGCCTGAGCTATGATGTTGATATAAATTGAGATGAGCGTGGGGCCTAGGATTGAGCCTTGGGGTACTCCCTTGGTGACAGACATCATTGAGGACCTTTAAGGTTGCAGTGACACATCAATAACCTGAGCGGAAACCAGATTGCATACCAGAGAGAATACTATAGACATCAAGAAAGCCAGTAAGTTTTTCCAAGACTTTTGATAAACAGGGCAAAATATAAATAGTCCTATAACAGTTAGGATCGGCTTGATCTCCCCCTTTAAATAAAGGACTAAACGTGGCTGCCAAGCAATGGGAACCTCCCCAGAACAGAGAGACAGGTTAAAAAGGTCGGAGATAGGCTTGGCGATGATAGGGGCAGCAACCTTAAAGAAGAAAGGGTCTAAACCATCTGATCCAGATATTTTTGGGGGGTCAAGTTTCAGGAGCTACTTTAGTACCTCAGACTCAGTAACTGCCTCCAGGGAAAACCTTTGTAGCGGGGCAGGGGAAAAGAGGGAGTAGCATCAGGGATAGTTGCATTAGAAGGGGTGGCAGATGAGGAAATGTTGGACAGGCAAGGAGGCATGGCTGAGTCAAATAGGAATCCTGACTTAATGAAGTGTTGATTAATGAGCTCAGCCATGTGCTTTTTGTCAGTAACAAACACATCATCAAGTTTAAGGGACATGGGCAGCTGTGAGGAGGAGGGTTTATGCTCCAGATCTTTAACCGTTTTCCAGAATTTATTGGGGTTAGACACACAGAGAGAGAACTTTTCCTTATAGTAACTAACTTTGGCCTTCCAGATAGCCTGAGTGCACTTATTTCTCATTTGCCTGAATGAGAGCCAGTCAGCCTGAGTAAGCTTGTGCCGGGCCTTTCGCCAAATGCAATTCTTGAGGTGGAGTAACTCTGCAAGATCATGGTCGAACCAGCGGCTGAACCTGTTTTTAATTCTCATTTTCTTTATGGGGGCGTGTTTGTTAACAATACCACTGAAAAGATCAAAAAAGAAAGTCCAAGCGTCTTCGACAAAGGGGATCAAGCTGATTCTATTCCATTTTACAGAAGCCAGTTCATGAAGGAAGGCTTGCGTCTATGACAAATAAGGATAGGTAGTTTCACTGAGCAGCCATTACGAACACAGGCTGTAAAACAGTGATCACTAAGGTCATTACAGAAAACACCAGACTGATACCTATCAGGATTATTTGTGAGGATAACATCAAGAAGTGTAGCCTTTTATGGGTGTTTGGAGTCATACCTTGTGGGATTGCTAATAATCTGAGAAAGAT
The DNA here is from genome assembly GCA_023634145.1 of Thymallus thymallus. Classification (NCBI taxonomy): domain Eukaryota; kingdom Metazoa; phylum Chordata; class Actinopteri; order Salmoniformes; family Salmonidae; genus Thymallus; species Thymallus thymallus. The sequence continues at coordinate 24,141 of JAKYLM010000286.1, forward strand.
TTAGGGAGTCCCATTGCTTTAGGACTTAGTGGAAGGGGCCAAGAGAGAGCTTAGGGCAGGTAGGCTACAGGCCGGTGCTGATGGAGGACGATAGCACCCAGCAGCAGTAAACAAAGAGTTATTCGAAAGTGTAATACTTAAAATCAGCAAATCAAATTGTTTGGGGACAGACTTGGTGGAGACAACCGAGCACTGTAGGTGATCCTTGGTAAAAAATTGCCACTCCCCACCTTTGGAAGATCTGTCTTGCCGAAAAAAGTTATAACCAGAAAGGTTAACATCAGTATTCAAAACACTCTTCCTTAACCATGTCTCAGTAATGATCAACACATCTGGATTGGAGCTGTGAACCCACACTTTCAATTGATCCATTTTAGGTAATAAGCTTCTAGTGTTAATGTGCAGAAAACCCAGGCTTTTACTAGAGCAGAAATCAGTGAAGCAGATATCAGAGCACAAATCAGAATTGGGGCTAGCAACAGTAGATGGGCCAGGGTGTACATGCATATTACCAGCGGCAGGTGGTTAGAATGGGATGGTAGGCCAAAAGTCTGTGTAACCAATAGAGAGTCAGAGTCCTGAGTGTGGGAACAGACATAGTCTGTCCCACGGTTGGGTTAAGAAAGTTCGTAGTCAACAAAGCATGTATGAGACATCAGGAAAATGCCAAAATAGAAAAATGTGCAAGAAAAAAAAAATATATATATAACGACTTGGGGCTAGCCATTGTAACAGTTCCTGTGTGCTGGATGAAATATGCCAGTGAATGGGCTCTGAACAGCAGGAGGGGGTTTCAAAGCCTCTGGATCTCTCGCTTCACACGTGGGAAGTGTGGTTGGGGGTACCTGTATCAGACAGGGGGAGACAAGCCAGAGCAGACGGTGAACAGATCGCCAGGTGGAATCCAAGCAGCAGTGCAGCAGTGCAGCAGGCAACGGTAGTAGGTGTCACACACACTTGCTTGAGGAAAATGGCAGTGGATGGTCTGAACAGCTTCAACGTATTCGACACCTGTCTTCACACTTCACACCTCAGTGCTTTTTGAAGTTGTATCAGGTCTGTCTCAGATTCCAGGATCTCAGGACATTGATTACTATTTTCCAGGTAAATATTGTCCAAAGAGTAGGTTGTAGGTTTGAAGTTTTGATCTTGAGTGAAGGTTAAGTTGTGGAGGGTACCATCCTGTATATGTCCCTGCTGAAAAATCCAAGTTTATCTAACTCCAAAATTATGTTATTGTAAAAAATGTTGATGTCATCTGGCCTAACGCACTGAGAATTAGAAAATATTCTAGAACACAGCTGTGCGTACGAGTACACGTTTTGGACTTTGATAGGCTTTTTATACTTGAGCTGACTGATCTTGATTCCTGTTAGAACACCATGGCTATAGCAATCAGTCATTCCTTCATTCCCTACAACACCATGGCTATACCAGAAGAATGCTATCACTCTACGACAATCAACCATTTCCCAACAATATGAATATCACCACTTCTCTCTCCCTCCCTCCCTCTGGCTCTGTCTCCCTCTCTCTCTCTCTATCTCTCTCTCTCTCTCTGTCCCTTACACTGGATCAGGTATGGTTTGAGCTCCACTATTAAAGCAGCATTAGACAGGCTTTCACCACCTTGCCGCAGGCTTACAGGCTGTCAGTGATAAGAGGCTGGCAGGCTAACTTGCAGCTATCCCTGGCTAGCTCCCATTCCCTCCACTCCCTGTGATGGATGATTTCAATGAGCTTGAGGACCAGATTACTTAAGCAGGTACTTATTGCCGTAATTGGATTCTGTTTAACTTGTAGTGGGGAGAGCGGCTGGAGAACTGGGGTAAAGTGTGGGAAAGGGAGAGGGATATGGGGGTTGTAGGGTGGACAGAGAGGAGGTGACCCTTACCATTATGACGTTCATTCATTTGAATATGAGTACGGCATCCATATTAGGCTGAGGATTAAGGATGTCCTAATATGGATGACGTACTTACCATTCACCACTCACTCACCCACTCCCCAATAGAAGTAGGGACAAGGAAGGAATGGTCTGGTTAAGCATAAGCTTGTATCAGGCTAAAGACTGTTCTGGCTGGAAGCATTTGATAGCATTTGATAGCATTTGAAAGCATTTGATAGCATTTGATAGTGTTTGTTGGGTTTCTCAGGTGGTGATCCTTTATTGGGAAATGGTAATGTAATGATGTGAAGGTAGCCTGCTGTTCTCACTGATTATCTGATAGACTATTTTAAATCCGCCAATAAATCAATGAAGTAATTTGTAACACAATGCTTTGCATACCCAGTCATTTACCCCCACATGTTGTGGCAACAGTGACTGAGAAAAAAATACTAAAACCTTGAGAGGAACTCAACCTTAGGCTTGCCATACATCATTCCAGAGTTAGAATGTCCCTCAAGGTCAAACTGAAGGGATTAGAACTCTCATTGGACACCTGTTTTTGCCTCTAGGACCTTCGAGGTCCATCTATTTATCCAAGTGTTTCATGTAGGCCCGCCCGCACGCATGCACACACACACACACACACGGGTCATCGGGGGAGCCCTGCCCTGAGAGAGAGAGAGAGAGTGAGAGAGAGAGAGAGAGAGAGAGAGAGAGAGAGAGAGAGAGAGAGAGAGAGAGAGAGAGAGAGAGACGTCTGTCTGTCTGTCTGTCTGGGATAAGTGTTCTGTCCAGGAAGGATCCCAGCTAGCACACAAGGTTCTGATAACCATATGTTTCTTAGAGCTTGGTGAGAGCTTGGTTATTTTTCATGCAACCTTCCCACAACTTTCTGTGAATGGTGCAGGACAGTTGCTTGGCTTTGGAACATTCTCAGCACATTTAAGGAACTTGATGAAAAAACATAATTTTCTTGGTATTTCAACGTTCAAACATGGTTACATTTAGACATTGTTTTAGGAACATTCTCCAACTGGTGTGAAATTGGGAATGTTCTCAAATAGTTCAGAGAATGTTAAGAAACAACGTTCTTCTGAGGGAATTTCAGTCCCTCACAGAACATTCCACAAAAGTTCCCATGTGGTTCTATTTAATGTCATATTTTTACTACATTCTGTTCTAAAAAAATTGTGTGACTTAAGAACGTTCAGAGAACGTATGCTTCTCTTTTATGTCAGTTCTTGGCAATATTCTGGGAATGTAATGTACACATTAACATCAATAAGTTCTAAATTCCGTTGTCAGAACATAAAGAAAACCTTCCCTGTTCACCCACGACAGCGTGGCTTTCCATCATCAAGTTTACTACAACACCATGGTCGTAGGCCTGATAACCAACAATGATGAGTCAGCCTATAGGGAGGATTGTGGTACCAGGACAACAACCTCTCACTCAACGTTAGCAAAACAAAGAAGTTGATTGTTGACTTCAGGAAGCAGAGGAGGGAACATGCCCCGATCAATGGGACTACATTAGAGAAAGTCAGCAGTTTTAAGTTCTTCGGTGTCCACATCAAGAAAGGACTTGACATGGACCAACAACACCACCACTTTTGTCAAGAGGGCGCAACAGCGTCTCTACTTCCTAAGACGGCTAAAGAAATTTGACATGCTACCCCACGTCCTCTCCAAATACTACCGCTGCACCATCAAGAGCGTCCTGTACGGTTGCATCATGGCTGGTACGAAAGTTGTTCCATCAACGACCGCAAGGTGAAGACAGCCCAGCACAATCACCCCAGTTTTCTCCCTTAACATCGGGCAGACGGTATCGGAGCATGAGGTCTGATACCAACAAGCCATCAGACTGATGAACTGGACTGACCAACTGCTCTGATTCTTCACACCTTAGCACACATGCACTCACTCACGCACATACCCACACAGACATACACACATACACACACACAGACATACACACATACACCCACCCACACAGACATACACACATACACACACACAGACATACACACATACACCCACCCACACAGACATACACACATACACACACACAGACATACACACACCCACACAGACATACACACATACACACACATATACATTCATTCTACACACACATCACAAATGCTTCTACTAGAAACATAAAAAATCTCCAGAAAACTGTAGTGATGTTCAGAGCATGTTCTGAGAATGTTAAAAAAAATAATAATGCATTCCCTTCTCAGCATCAACAAAACTCTCTCTATCCTCTATGTTGTTAAGTGTGTTCAGGTGGGTTGGCCGCACCCACTAAATGGCCACACATGATCTTAATGAGTGCTTGTTTCCTTTGAAATAGGGTCTGTTTGAATAGACTAAAATGCTTTGTATGCATAAAAAAAACATAGCATGCTAGCTCCATCTTGGTGGCGCAGTGGACAGATCCCATGCATAGAGAACAGAAGATCATAGGTTTAAATCTCACTGATGCTCTGTCACAATAAAAAATATATGTGTTCACATGATTAATATGCTTGGAGTTCTTCCTGAAACATTCAGTGAAAGTTATAAGGAAGTTATTAAAAAACCTCCAAAAACCTCCAAATAACCTATAACCAGAGTAAAACATTCTCAGAACCTCTGCAACTTAAAAAATAAACATTCCTAGAACAGGCTAAATGTTCATGCCTCTCTCTCACTCTCTCCCTGCCTCCCAACCTCTAGCCCTTTCCCTCCCACTCACCCTCTCTTCCCTCCCTCCCTTCATCAATCTCTCCAGCCCTCCCTCCTTCCCCACCCTGGTGGCCAAAAGGTCAAAGACTGCTCTAATTATCTCCTTAAAGACTGCTGTAGTCTGTCCCATGTAGTCTATCCCCATGTAGTCAGTCCCCATGTAGTCAGTCCCCATGTAGTCAGTCCCCATGTAGTCAGTCCCCATGAGGCCCAGCAACTGTCTCTCTGCTGCCTGACTACAAACTGAGAGATAAAAATAGAGAGTTTAAAAAGAGAGAGATAAAACCGTGTGTGAGATTAGATTAGCTGAGAAGATATTAAACACCCAGTACAGGGAGGTTTCCAATACATAAAATAGATACAGGATCAACTAGGCATTTGTGAAATGAGGCAACAGGTGATAGGGTCTCCCTCTATAGGGTCTCTTTATTCATGGAATAGTTAGGTTTGAATGTATTGTAATGAGGAAATAAATCATTGATTTAAACATGGGGGTGTAGATGGTGGTGTGACTCGGCTCCCTCTCTCTCTTCCATGCTGCATTGGCACAGTGCTGATTGAATGGACTCAATCTCTCAGCATGGGCACAGTGCTGACAGCGCTGATGGAATGGACCCACAGATAGGCCTACTAAGGGGCTGGCGCAACTAAATCGTCTCAGTCTGACAGAACCATCTACAGACATTTTCAGCTTCCACAACTAAGTCTCAAACACACTGTCCATCAGTCTCCTGTAATCATCTCTGCACACACATTTACCAAACCATTCTGCTAAAGGTCTGTCTGTAATGATGGAGGAGCAATATATCCGCCATGCTAACTTCCTCTAGTTAATGTAGCAGCATAGCCTCCATGCTAACTTCCTCTAGTTAATGTAGCACCATAGCCTCCATGCTAACTTCCTCTAGTTAATGTAGCAGCATAGCCTCCATACTAACTTCCTCTAGTTAATGTAGCAGCATAGCCTCCATACTAACTTCCTCTAGTTAATGTAGCACCATAGCCTCCATACTAACTTCCTCTAGTTAATGTAGCAGCATAGCCTCCATACTAACTTCCTCTAGTTAATGTAGCAGCATAGCCTCCATACTAACTTCCTCTAGTTAATGTAGCAGCATAGCCTCCATACTAACTTCCTCTAGTTAATGTAGCAGCATAGCCTCCATACTAACTTCCTCTAGTTAGCATAGCATCATAGCCTCCATGCTAACTTCCTCTAGTTAATGTAGCAGCATAGCCTCAATGCTAACTTTCTCTAGTTAGCATAGCAGCTAACATAGCAGCTAACTCCTCCCTCCTCCCTCCACCTCCTCCCTCCTCTCTCCTCTCTCCTCTCTCCTCTCTCCTCCCTCCTCCCTCCTCCCTCCTCTCTCCTCTCTCCTCTCTCCTCTCTCCTCTCTCCTCTCTCCTCTCTCCTCCCTCCTCTCTCCTCTCTCCTCTCTCCTCTCTCCTCTCTCCTCCCGCCTCCCTCCACCTCTTCTTTGATAAGTAAGTCAAAAGTAAAGTATATACTCCTGACTTTTTGCCAGTGATCTCTGATTCGTATGTGTGTGTGTGTATGTGTGTGTATGTGTGTGTGTGTGTGTGTGTGTGTGTGTGTGTGTGTGTGTGTGTGTGTGTGTGTGTGTGTGTGTGTGTGTGTCTGCGTGTGTGTGTGTGCGCGCGCATGTGTCTGTGTGTGTGTGTGTGTGTGCGTGTGTGTGCGTGTCTGTGTGTGTATGTGTGTGTGTATGTGTGTGTAGTATGTGTGTGTGTGTGTGTAGGATGTGCATAGTGCTGTTGGCCCCTCAGAGGGTTGGCTCCCCACTAACTCTAATCCAATCTGCCCCTCGCTGTCGTTCTCCCCTTCTCTCTCTCTTTCTCTCTCTCTGCTGAGTAAACATCTCCTTCGGCCTCATTAGCACTGCCTTAAGTCTTTCCTCTCCTCTACCCCATCCCTCCCTCCTGCCCTCCATCTCTCCCTCTGTTGCTCCCTCACTTCTTCTCTAACCCTCGTTCTTCATCTGATCTCTCTCTCCCACACAGTCCTTGAATCCAAATGAGTACACACACACACACATTAATTTCCACATACACACACACCCACACACACACCCACCCACACACCCACACACCCACCCATCTGTGTCAACCTTGGGTTGCTGAGTTGGGATATTTAATTTAACCATCTCTCTCTCTCTCTCTCTCTCTCTCTCTCTCTCTCGCTCTCTCTCTCTCTCTCTCTCTCTCTCTCTCTCTCTCTCTCTCTCTCTCTCTCTCTCTCTCTCTCTCTCTCTCTCTCTCACTATATGTCTCTGTCTTTCTTTCTCTTTCTCTTTCTCTCTCTTTCTCTCTCTCTCTCTATCTCTCTATCTCTCTCTCTATCTCTCTCTCTTTCCCTCTCTCTCTCTCTCTCTCTCTCTCTCTCTCGCTTAAACACTATAACTCTATAGCATCATATAAATTAGCATAATAACCACATATCACCAACACATTACTTGACACATTATGTACATTTTAATAGGTGCACTTGATTGAGCTTGCCCACCGTGCTGATTAGGCAGAGTGTTCCCTTTCAGAACTGTACCAATGGTCCTATAGGGTTCAAACTCTGCCTATCCCATGTGCTGGGTGAGCTAAATCAAGTGCATCCATTCACAAACAAGGCAACACATGGCCCTAGCCTCTGAAGAGCCCTCTCCTCCCCCCAGTCCAAACCCACTGAACTGAAGCAACCAGCTGTTGTTGTTCCAAAAACATATGATCAACTCTGAATCTCACCAGGAACCTTAAGGGGAATTATACTACTGATAATGCAGTACCCAAACAACATTCCCTGCTATGCTTGGTGAAAAATCCCCCTTCACGAATGTGTTCCATCCACATGTGAGTGTGTGTGTTACCCAGGGGTGTGTGTGTGTGTGTGTGTGTGTATGTCTGCTGACTCCGCAGAATGATATAGTGTCTCTTCATCTCAGAGCGGGGAGGGGGAGGGGGGAGGATGCATCGATAAGCCCAGGATCTGTCTAATTATACTGTAGGATCAGCTGGCCTAATGGATGCGTGAGGCAGGGATTTCCACTGGCACAGCCACGGATTCAGAGGTGGGATTGAATCGGTCACCTCTTCTCCAAGTCCATTTCTAGAGAATATACCAGCTCGAGTGCAGGTGTATGTGTGCATGACGATGAATGTAAAGCTATGGGAAATATAGGAAATTCAAGACGCTGCGGTTTCAGATTATGTCGACTACACCGGAAGAGCCTCGGGGGTCGTCAATGCTTTATTAATATGTGATTATGTTTCACTGGATGTAGTGGGAATGGTGGAGCACTATGTTGTTGGAGAAGATGTTTCCCTGTAGTGTAGAAGAGACCTATGATAGTACTATGTCTCAGTACGCAATACTAAATACTATAGTCAAGCCTCGTCTTACTCTCCTCCCACTAGAGAATAATGATAAGATGATGACAGTGGTAGGGAGGAATTAATAGCACTTAGAGCCGGGGGAGGACTGAGATGCTTGCCCTTACCAACCATAATGACTGAGATGCTTGCCCTTACCAACCATAATGACTGAGATGCTTGCCCTTACCAACCATAATGACTGAGATGCTTGCCCTTACCAACCATAATGACTGAGATGCTTGCCCTTACCAACCATAATGACTGAGATGCTTGCCCTAACCAACCATAATGACTGAGATGCTTGCCCTTACCAACCATAATGACTGAGATGCTTGCCCTTACCAACCAT
>JAKYLM010000286.1:37500-52377 GCA_023634145.1 Thymallus thymallus
ACCTTACCCCAGTAGTATCACCTTACCTCAGTAGTATCACCTCACTTCAGTATTAGCACCTTACCTCAGTAGTATCACCTTACTTCAGTATTAGCACCTTACCTCAGTAGTAGGACTTACCTTAGTATGACAAGGTCTGATTTGACCTTATACTGTCCCATCGTTAGTCCACTTTTAACCCACTGTTAGTCCACTTTTAGCCCACTGTTAGTCCACTTTTAACCCACTGTTAGTCCACTTGCGACCTACCTAATACATTTAGTCATACAATCTAATGAACCAGTGTACTTGGTTAAACATGCATCGACCACCTGACATTTAATCACCGGGCGGCGGTGTTACGCCACAATCCTTCATCTTTGATCCCACACTTCCTCCTGCATTATCTTGTTTCACAGCATCCCTCTCTCCATCCCTCCAACCCTCCCTTGTTCCCGCTGTTTCTCTCTACTCCTCCCCGCTGTTGGACAGATCTCCTCTTTTTTCCTGATAGTGCTTTTTAACATTCATTAGCCCCTCCTATTGTGTGTGCATGTGTGTGTGTGTGCATGTGTGTGTGTTCGTTCCCTCCTAGTCAGCCTGATCTTTATTCTGCTATCGTCTAGCAGGCCTGGGGGCATTCTGCTATCGTTCAGCAGGCCTGGAGGCATTCTGATATAGTTTAGCAGGCCTGGGGGCATTCTGCCACCGTTTAGCAGGCCTGGAGGCATTCTGCTATCGTTTACCAAGCCTGGGTAGGCATTCTGCTATCGTCTAGCAGGCCTGGAGACATTCTGCTATAGTTTACCAAGCCTGGGTAGGCATTCTGCTATCGTCTAGCAGGCCTGGAGGCATTCTGCTATCGTTAAGCAGGCCTGGGTAGGCATTCTGCTATCGTTTAGCAGGCCTGGGGGCATTCTGCTATTGTCTAGCAGGCCTGAGAGCATTCTGCTATCGTTTATCAGGCCTGGGGGCATTCTGCTATCGTTTATCAGGCATGGAGGCATTCTGCTATAATTTAGCAGGCCTGGAGACATTTTGCTATCGTTTAGCAGGCCTGGAGACATTCTGCTATCGTTTAGCAAGCCTGGGGGCATTCTGCTATCTTTTAGCAGGCCTGGGTAGGCATTCTGCTATCGTTTAGCAGGCCTTTGTAGGCATTCTGCTATCGTTTAGTAGGCCTGGAGGCATTCTGCTATTGTTTAGCAGACCTGGAGGCATTCTGCCATCGTTTAGCAGGCCTGGAGACATTCTGCTATTGTTTAGCAGGCCTGGAGGCATTCTGCCATCGTTTAGCAGGCCTGGAGACATTATGCTATTGTTTTTCTCCAGTCCACCACTGAGAGCCTTTAACCTCTATCAATGCAGAGCAGCACACAGGGCACAACAGAGCAGAGCAGCACACAGGCTTGAACACACACAAACACACACACTCACACACACAGGCACATACACAGACATACATGCGTAGTGAGCACACACACACCACATATACACACACACCACATACACACACACAGACACAGGCACACAGACTCACAGACACACAGACACAGACACAGCCACACACACACACACACACACACCACATACACACACACAGACACACAGACACACAGACACACACATTCACTTCACACATATAAATCACACACTCGCCCTTTCCTCATGATGACACACTCTCCACGGTCAGTGATGGGGAGGAGGAGGAGGGTGTGATCAGTGGCTCCCCCATGGCTCATAATCAGAGTTATCTGTGTGTCAGAGGAAATGTGTGTGTGTGTGTGTATGTGTGGCGGTAGGGCTTCAGCATGATGTTTGTGTGTGTGTTTGTGTGTGTCCGTGCGTGCGTGTGTGTGTGTGTGTGGGCGAAAGAACAGGAAAGATCGAAGGATCTCCAGGCCACAGTACTATTTCTAATGCCACTCGAGGTAAACAAGCCTGTGTGAGGAGAACACAGCAGTCTCACTGTGCACCACAGAGTCAGCCTGCCAGACACCCAGACTCCCTACAGCACTGATGGTGACAGTTCCAGCCAAGAGCATCTTCTAGACAGATAACTTTGTATAATTACAATTAGAATTCATTATTACTTGGCATATTCACAAGTTCCTGGGTATTGAAAAAGTTAAGTCACTATTGTATGCAGTAGAATGAAAAGAAAGGAGGAGGGAGAGGAGGGTGTAGAGGAGGAGGAAGAGGAGGGAGAGGAGGGTGAAGAGGAGGAAGAAGAGGAGGAAGAGGAGGGTGAAGAGGAGGAGGAGGGTGAAGATGAGGAGGAGGAGGAAGAGGAGGAGGAGGAGGAGAAGGGAGAAGAGGAGGAGGAGGAGGAGGAGGAAGTGGCGTAGGAGAAAGAGGAGGGAAGAAGAAAAGAGTAAAGAGAGAGAGGAGAGGGAAGGGGAGAGGAGGAGGAGAGGAAAGAGAGGGAGGAGAGGTTTGATGGGGCTATTTATACGTCTAAGACATTACCTTCAACATTATTTTTAATGGCACATCTTAGCATCACAAGTTATGACACGATGTGCCCTTCATTGCATCGTCACTATAGGGCTCAGCCCAAATGGCACCCTTTTCCCTATGTGGTACACTACTTTTGACCAGGGTCGGTGGGACCAGCTCATAGGGCTCTGTTTAAGAGTAGTACACTACATAGTAAAAAGGGTGCCATTTGGGTTGCAGCCTAGGACTTTAAGACAGTATTAATGGTCAATATGCACCATGGATTCCTAATGGGTCCCAAAGAAGAGGAGGACGGCCCGGACCCCGTCCGTTCTTCAGGGCTTTATTGTAATCAACATCTCTATTGATCGGCCCCCGGGTCTGGGCCCCAGAAGTAATCTATTTTAAATACACTCCCCCGGCCCCCCCCATCGCCGCAGTGCTGTCTATTGGCAGGACTCCATGTGAGTAGGGAAGGAAGGGGTGGGGTATTTAGCGTGGGAGGTGGAGAGGAGGTGAGGTTGCCGTTTGGTAATGGATTGTGTTGTGAGGGTGGCCAGTTCAGTCATGCAGGGCTGTTGTGCGAGCAAGCGTGCGTGTATGTGTTTTCCCTTGTGTGTGTGTGTGGGTGTATGTGTGTGTGTGTGTGTGTGTGTGTGTGTGTGTGTGTGTGTGTGTGTGTGTGTGTGTGTGTGTGTGTGTGTGTGTGTGTGTGTGTGTGTGTGTGTGTAAGGGGTTGATACATTTTCCAAAACTCAATACAAAGTTTGCATTTCCTCATCAACAAAATAGTGATAAAATTTAGATCTGTGTGAGTCTCTCTCTCTCTCTCTCTCTCTCTCTCTCTCTCTCTCTCTCTCTCTCTCTCTCTCTCTCTCTGTATCTGTCTCTCTCTCTCTCTCTCTCTCTCTCTCTCTCTCCCTCTCTCTCTCTCTCTCTCTCTCTCTCTCTCTCCCTCTCTCTCTCTCTCTCCCTCTCTCTTTTGAACACCACCAGTATGAATGATAGATGATATTGTCTTCCCCTCTCCTCCACAGCACAAGCCGTCTATGCTCCATTTATCCTCACATTAGTCTAGCGAACACCGCCACCGCCGCCACGACACCACGCTTTCAAACACAATTTGCCTGACTCAACTTTAGTGCTCCGCGTTTGAGTGGCTAGCTGATATGTATACCCGTATATTTTCAGGGCTGTTTCTCCACTGTCTACAGGTTGAGGACAGGGAGGAAGGAAGACACACACCTCCCTCCTCAACGGGGCTTTTTATTGATCACACCGCAAAGTGGCATCCACTTATTCCTGCCCTCCTTCCTGTCTGCCTCTGTGTGTGTTTTGGCTTGGCTTGCTATTGTGTTTGTGGGTGCATGTGTGGGTGCATGTGTGGGTGCATGTGCGCGCGTGAGTGTTTGCAGCCACACGTGCCTGTGTGTACACAATGCATTGATGTTCCCATCCAGTCCATTGAGCAACAAATGAAGGTGGAGAACTGAGTCCCCACAGTCTTACTACCAGGCTCTATTATTTTCTCCCCTTCACAGCTTCGCTCATTGGGCTTTGTACAGTCTTAGAAGGAAAGGTGCTATGTAGAACCTAAAAGGGTTCTTCGGCTGTCCCCATAGGAGAACCCTTTGAAGAACCATTTTTAGTTCCAAGTAGAACCCTTTTGTTTCCAGGTAGAACCATTTTAGGTTTAATCTAGAACCCTTTCCACAGATGATTCTACATGGAACCCAAAAGGGTGCTACCTGGAACTAAAAATGGTTTGTCAAAGGGTTCTCCTATGGGGACAGCCGAAGAACCCTTTTGGAACCCTTTTTTCTAAGAGTGTAATCAACATTAATGTGTTGGTACGACATCAATTTTCTCCAATGCCTAACCATCTTGAAAATCGGCCCAATTGCAGTGTGTGTACTGTATACACATTGAAGGGTATGGGAGTTGGGAGTTCTGACGCATTCAGTCGAACCGTGACTGCGCTTAGCTTAGCTGTAAACATTGCAGCCAGGTCAACCGTAATACAGGTCAGTATTCAACGTCCATCCATGTGTGAGGACGTCGGGAGATGACGTGGAAACCAGTCATTCAGGGGGCAACAGTGACCGCTGATACCTTCAAGTAGGTTTTGCTTTTGCTAGGGTGTAAGAATCAGCCTCTTGTGCCAAAGGTTGCAAGTTTGAATCCAGCGATAGAAAGTTGTTTTTGATAGTTTGGTTTTAAACCTATCCCATAATTTAACCCTTGCCTTAACCATTCAGAGTTAACACTTTGACATTTGGTACATATTTGAGAAACATGGATGAATGTCTAATTCTAACATGAGACTGTGAGAGCTGGTAGAAACATGTATGATGCTGTAGTGGGAGTGTGTCAAAGATATGCAAGCACACATCGAAGTAAGCACATCCGGACACACACACACACACACACACACAGACTGTTTTAATCCCACTTTGGACCTGTCCTTTACACACATACGCATGCAGGTCATGTCTGAATACCCGTACCTATGTTCTAAATCAGATAGGGGACGGGCTGTACCAACATGAATGAATGAATGATGGGAAACAAAGCAGGTACGCATCAGACGCCTCATTCTCAGTATGGGTGAGTATGTTGGTACGCATCAGACACCTCATTCTCAGTATGGGTGACTATGTTGGTACGCATCAGACACCTCATTCTCAGTATGGGTGAGTATGTTGGTACGCATCAGACGCCTCATTCTCAGTATGGGTGAGTATGTTGGTACGCATCAGACACCTCATTCTCAGTATGGGTGACTATGTTGGTACGCATCAGACACCTCATTCTCAGTATGGGTGAGTATGTTGGTACGCATCAGACGCCTCATTCTCAGTATGGGTGAGTATGTTGGTACGCATCAGACGCCTCATTCTCAGTATGGGTGAGTATGTTGGTACGCATCAGACGCCTCATTTTCAGTATGGATGACTATGTTGGTACGCATCAGACACCTCATTCTCAGTATGGGTGACTATGTTGGTACGCATCAGACACCTCATTCTCAGTATGGGTGAGTATGTTGGTACGCATCAGACGCCTCATTCTCAGTATGGGTGAGTATGTTGGTACGCATCAGACGCCTCATTCTCAGTATGGGTGAGTATGTTGGTACGCATCAGACACCTCATTCTCAGTATGGGTGAGTATGTTGGTACGCATCAGACGCCTCATTCTCAGTTTGGGTGAGTATGTTGGTATTTGTTGCTAAGAGCATACATTTTTACTGAGCAGTACATTCTAAATAGTAGGTAATATGACTATTACACAGTATGCAGTTCTAGTAAGTAGTAGGCAAGACATATTACAGACACGGCCACACACTAGATTGTCCCTTTCTGAGGGGGTGTAAATATAGGTGATGTATAATCAGCGGGTGGTGTGTTGACTGAAGGGGGTGTAAATATAGGTGATGTATAATCAGCGGGTGGTGTGTTGACTGAAGGGGGTGTAAATATAGGTGATGTATAATCAGCGGGTGGTGTGTTGACTGAAGGGGGTGTAAATATAGGTGACTGAAGGGGGTGTAAATATAGGTGATGTATAATCAGCGGGTGGTGTGTTGACTGAAGGGGGTGTAAATATAGGTGATGTATAATCAGCGGGTGGTGTGTTGACTGAAGGGGGTGTAAATATAGGTGATGTATAATCAGCGGGTGGTGTGTTGACTGAAGGGGGTGTAAATATAGGTGACTGAAGGGGGTGTAAATATAGGTGATGTATAATCAGCGGGTGGTGTGTTGACTGAAGGGGGTGTAAATATAGGTGATGTATAATCAGCGGGTGGTGTGTTGACTGAAGGGGGTGTAAATATAGGTGATGTATAATCAGCGGGTGGTGTGTTGACTAAAGGGGGTGTAAATATAGGTGATGTATAATCAGCGGGTGGTGTGTTGACTGAAGGGGGTGTAAATATAGGTGATGTATAATCAGCGGGTGGTGTGTTGACTAAAGGGGGTGTAAATATAGGTGATGTATAATCAGCGGGTGGTGTTTTGACTGAAGGGGGTGTAAATATAGGTGACTGAAGGGGGTGTAAATATAGGTGACTGAAGGGGGTGTAAATATAGGTGATGTATAATCAGTGGGTGGTGTGTTGACTGAAAGGGGTGTAAATATAGGTGATGTATAATCAGTGGGGGGTGTGTTGACTGAGGAGGTGTACATATGGGTGATGTATAATCAGCGGGTGGTGTGTTGACTGAGGGGGGTGTAAACATCTCCTGTACCAGTCTGCCAGGGTCACTCTCCCTAACATACAGGTTTGTGCCTCTCTATATGATTTATGGCTGTAATATAACCAGCCATTCAAATGCAATTACCTGTGCTAGGGAGTAGGAGAACAGGGCAGGGAGAACAGGGCAGGGAGAACATGCACGGAGAACAGGGCAGGGAGAACAGGGCAGGGCAGGGAGAACAGGGCAGGGAGAACATGGCAGGGAGAACAGGGCAGGGCAGGGAGAACAGGGCACGGAGAACATGGCAGGGAGAACAGGGCAGGGAGATCAGGGCAGGGCAGGGAGAACAGGGCAGGGAGAACAGGGCAGGGCAGGGAGAACAGGGCAGGGAGAACAGGGCAGGGAGAACATGGCAGGGAGAACAGGGCAGGGAGAACAGGGCAGGAGGAACATGGCAGGGAGAACAGGGCAGGGCAGGGCAGGGAGAACAGGGCAGGGAGAACATGGCAGGGAGAACAGGGCAGGGTGGGCATAGGCGTGTGTGTGTGTGTGTGTGTGCATGTGGGGGGGATGTACAGTATATTGTTTATAGTGATGATGATGATGATGATGATGACGATGATGATGATGATGATGATGAGGTTGATGTTGAAAATGGAAATACACTCTCTCTCTCTCTTTCTCTCTCTCTCTCCCTCCCTCCTCTCTCTCTCTCTCTCTCTCTCTACCTCCCTCCTCTCTCTCTCTCTCTCTCTCTCTCTCTCTGTGCGTGAGTGCGTGGTGAGTGCGTGGTGGGAGTGCGTGCGGTGAGTGCTGCTGAGAGCGTGCTGAATGTGAGTTCTTTACTTATTTTTTTCCAAAACTTTTGTTTCTCTGTTGATGCTTTGAGGATTTTTTTATTTTTTTTTAGAGAATCAGTGTTTTTTTGGGGCTCGGTTGTGTTTTGTTTGGTGGAGGCTGCCGGCGTTGCTGGTCAGCATGGCTGCAGCAGGTGAACACAGTTGTTTGTACAAACTCACGCGCCGACACGCTATTAAACTCTCTCCGCCTAACGGGTGTTCGGTTGAAGATTGTAGTCTAGCGGTGGGTGAGATTGTCGGATATGACAGTATTAAATCGGCTTCTAGGATGAATAGTGCCGTTGTGATCTTTTTGGACAGTGTGGACAAAGTAAATCAGCTATTGGAAAGTGGAATCGTGATTCAAGACACATACACACCAGTATTGTCTCTAGTAAACCCGGCCAAAAAGGTAATCATTTCAAATGTACCCCCTTTTATGAAAAATGAGTTGTTGGAAAAAGAACTAGGGAGACACGGAAAACTAGTGACACCGATAAAGATGATTCCCATCAGCTGTAAATCCCCTCATCTTAAACACGTTGTGTCTTTTAGGAGACATGTACACATGATTCTCAAAAAGAGTGATGAAGAGTTGAACTTAGTGTTTAAGTTTAAGGTTGATGAATTTGACTACACTGTGCATGTAACATCAGAGACTATGAAATGCTTTGGGTGTGGGACTGTAGGGCATGTGATTCGCTCGTGCCCAGAGAGAGCAGGTGAGACGCGGGATGTTAACGCAGCAAACCCGCCGCCCGCTCGGGCCGAAAGCGGAGCCGCGTTACCTGGCGAACCGCAGAGAACTGCGCAGGAAGAAAAACGAGATGGTAGTGATCAGGAGAATGAGGTGGGGGAAAATGTAGTGGTGGAAAAAAATGTTGCAAAAGATGAGTTAAATGTTGGTCATACCGCGACTAGAGTAGCTGAGTCAGTGTTGTTTAATGAGGAAGATGTCATGATGGATGCTGAAATTTCCAAACTGGCAACCAAGAGGAAAAATCCAGAAATTAAATCAAACACTGAACAAGTTACAAAAGTGTCAAAATCGAATCTAATGGGCTGTTCTTTTCAGTCAGAGGATGTGTTGATGAACACTCAAGAGTCTGAAAGTGATGTTAGTGGAGAGACGCAGATGGATGTGGAGAGTGCTTATGCTTTCACCAAAATTCAGTCCTTTTTACAAAGAACTAAAGGTCTGAGATCAGTCAAAATTGACGAGTACTTCCCGGACTTAAAGTTGTTCATTGATTCAGTTAAATTGTACATGAAAAATACAGAAAACCCTGACCAACTGACCTTTACAGATCAGGAAATTTTTCGTTTGAAAAAATTAATGATAAAAGCGAGAGCACAAGTAGCTAATGATAGTTAAGTGTCTTTTATTTTTATTTTTAGTTGTTTGTGTTAAGCTCTCTGTTCTGTTTAAATGCAACTTAACATCTACTATGTGTGACATCAAGTTGGGTTCTTTAAACGTTAATGGTGCCAGAGAAGATGGGAAGAGAGTTTCCCTTATCAGTTTGTTTAAAGTTAAAAAATTAAATGTCATTTTTTTACAAGAAACACATAGCACAGCTGAAAATGAAACCGAGTGGAAGAAAGATTGGGATGGGGAAGTTTTTCTCAGTCATAAGTGTAGCAACAGTGGTGGAGTGGCTATCTTGTTTTCTAGAGATTTTTTACCCATCTCTTGTGTTACTGAGGAAATCATTGCAGGGCGCTTGTTAAAAATACAAGCTGTATTTGAAAGTGTAAAAATGACTTTCATCAATGTTTATGCTCCTACTGTAGGCCCAGAAAGGGTGGTCTTTTTAAACATTCTAAACGATGTAATAAGCAACTGTAGCGCTGATGGATACATGTTCCTGGGTGGGGATTTTAACTGCACTGAGAACGCAGCTCTAGACAGAAACCACCCAGAACCACACGGAGCCAGTAAGAAGTGTCTTATAAAAGTAATTGAGATGAATGATTTGTGTGATGTTTGGAGGTTTTTTCATGCCACTCATCGTCAGTATACTTGGACTCATGTTAAAGATAATTCTTTGTCTTTGGCTAGGCTTGATAGAGTTTACTGTTTCAAACATCAGAGTAATGTACTTAAAGGTTGTTCAATACACCCAACTGGTATTTCAGATCATTGCCTCGTACAAGTTGCTATCTTTGTTAAGGATGTGAAATGTAAAAGCGCCTATTGGCATTTTAACGTATCTTTGCTCTCTGATAATGCTTTTAAAGATGCTTTTAAGTACTTCTGGAGTGGTTACACAAAAGACAAATCTGAGTACACTTCATTACAACAGTGGTGGGACATAGGGAAGGTCAATATAAAACAGCTGTGCCTACAGTATACTCTCAATGTCACGAGAGACATGACTAGATCTATGAAAGCTTTGGAGAGTGAAATAGTGAAGCTGCAAGATTTGGCAGACTCAACAAGAGAAGGGGAACATTTTAAAGTTCTCAAAAGGAAAAAGTCAGCTCTATCTAACCTGTTGGGTTTCTCTGCTCAAGGTGCTCTGGTTCGCTCACGTCATCAAAATATTGCCAAAATGGATGCACCTTCTCATTTTTTTTTCGGCCTTGAACGAAAAAATGGACAAAGGAGACTTATGCACTCTCTGCGGTCCAGTACTGGACAATTGCTGCAAGAGTCTGTGGACATCCGTAAATCTGCAGTGGCTTTTTATGAGAAACTCTTCAAGAGTGAGTTCCAAGAGAGACCAGAGGTGGCGCAGTCCTTCTATGAGGGCTTGCCTAAGGTTTCTGAGGAGGCTAACGTGGAGCTGGATGCACCGATCTCTGCTGATGAACTATATTCTGCGTTGCAGAGTCTAGAAAGCGGTAAATCTCCAGGCATTGACGGCCTTCCTGTGGACTTTTATAAAGCTTTCTGGCCTGTGATTGGCAAAGATTTGTTGCTTGTTCTCAGAGACAGTTTAAGAAAAGGACATTTACCTTTGAGTTGCAGGAGAGCAGTCCTCACCCTTCTCCCCAAAAAAGGGGATTTACAAGAGATAAAGAACTGGCGGCCGGTGGCTCTGCTCTGCACTGATTACAAACTTTTGTCAAAGGTGTTGGCAATGAGACTGAAAAATGTTATGGAGCACGTCATTCATATTGACCAGACTTATTGCATACCCAATAGGTTGATATCTGACAACATTATTTTAATTCGTGATGTTTTGGACCTCTCCAATTCATTGGGTTGCGAAATTTGCCTGATTTCAATTGACCAGGAAAAGGCATTTGACAGAGTTGAACACCAGTATTTGTGGCAAACGTTAGATGCGTTTGGGTTTAGCTCTGGTCTAATAAACATGATTCGAGTCTTGTATAGTGACATTGAGAGCATTTTAAAGATCAACGGTGGTTTAAGTGCTCCGTTTAAAGTTCAGAGGGGGATCAGACAAGGTTGTTCATTATCTGGCATGCTGTACTCCTTGGCCATAGAGCCTCTTCTGCACAAATTAAGAAAATCTCTTGTTGGTGTAAGCCTTCCTGGATGTGAAACCGTTTTTAAATTATCTGCTTATGCCGATGATGTTGTTTTCATTGTCAAAAAACAGGAAGATATTGACACCCTTGTTGAAAATATTAATGGTTTTGGCGTATTGTCCTCTGCCAAAATTAACTGGGGGAAAAGTGAAGCTGTAACAATCAGTAATGAGTTAAGCAGAAAACTTGTTTTACCTGCCGGGTTAATTTGGAACAAGGGTGGTTTTAAATATCTTGGTGTTTATCTTGGAGATGATACTTTTCTGTGTAAAAACTGGGACAATGTTTTAGAAAAAGTTGAAGGACGTCTCAAAAAATGGAAATGGATCTTGCCACACATGTCTTTTAGGGGTCGAACACTAGTGATCAACAACCTAGTGTCATCAATGTTGTGGCACCGATTATCATGTGTAGACCCTCCTGCACAACTGCTGGCCAAGATACAGGCAGTGTTGGTGGACTTTTTCTGGGACCGTCTGCACTGGGTTCCACAAAGCGTACTGTTTTTGCCAAAGGAGGAAAGAGGGCAGGGACTCATTCATCTCGCCAGTAGGGGCGCTGCCTTCCGACTCCGTTTCATCCAGAGACTCCTTGTTGGGCCCGCAGACCTTGTCTGGAGACCCTTGGCCAGAGCCATATTGACCCGAGGCGGGAATTTGGGTCTTGCTGAGCCTTTGTTTTTAATGGACTTGAGTGCTAAAAAACTGTGTAACCTCCCAAAGTTTTACCATGGACTGTTCACTGTGTGGGGGATGTTCCATAAAAAGAGAGTGACAAGCTGTGAGTCCCTGTCATGGCTGTTGAAAGAACCAGTGGTGAATGGCACTCGTTTTAACATAGAACAAATAACTGGACCCTTCATTATGCAGTTGTTCTGTGCGGCTGGAACTGTTACTCTGAGACATGTGGTGGATCTGTGTGGACCTAATCTGATTGACACTGCAGGTCTAGCCTCTCATGTGGGAGTTAGATCGATCAGGATTATAAATCAAATGCTCAGCACTTGGAAGTGTGAACTCACAAAGACTGAATTATCCTTGCTAAAAGACTACTGTAGTGGACAATGTCAACCAGTTGTTGATGATACTTTTCCAGCATTGACTCTATTTCCTGATTTTAAAGACTGTACTGGCCAACTGTTAGAGTCCAGAGAGACTCTCACAAATGAATTTGATGACATGGGAGGAAAAACTATGTATAAAATGTTTGTAAAAATTGTAAATAAAGGTAAACTAAGTGGTCGGGCTGACACTCCTTGGAGAGCTCATCTGGGGCTTGACAGTGAGGTCAGACCAGTATGGAGAGCAATTTACAAACCACCGTTGACCAAAAGAGTAGGGGACCTACAGTGGAGAGTCCTACACGGTAGTGTGGCTGTCAATGCGTTCATTTCCATTATCAATCCCAATGTAAGTGAAGATTGCCCTTTCTGTTTGCAGAGGGAGACAGTTTATCACTGCTTTCTGGACTGTAGCAGACTGTGTTCTTTTTTTCAGTTGTTGCAACAAATGTTCTTGATGTTTGGAGAGGAATTTTCTAAGGATCTATTTATTCTTGGTTTTAGCTACAGTCAGAAAAGGAGATTGAAATGTAAATTGTTTAATTTTGTATTTGGTCAAGCAAAAATGGCTATCTACCTCAGTAGAAGGAATAAGATTGAAGAGTCCTTAGATGTTGACATAAACACTGTTTTTGTTAGAATGGTGAAAGCTAGATTGAAAGTTGATTTTGATTTCTACTGTACCACAAATAATGTTGAGGAGTTCATAAGCATTTGGTGTCTTAAAAATGTTTTGTGCTCTGTTGTAGAGAATGCCTTGTGCTTTGGAAATGTTTTGAGTTAAATCATGCTCAATTATTGTTTTTTTTGTTTTTTTTTGTTTTGGAAATAGATTTCTCTGTGTTGTAGAGAACTCTGTTTTGAAAAATAAAGAGGATTCTCTCTCTCTCTCCCTCTCTCTCTCTCTCTGTCTCCCTCTGTCTCTCTCTCTCTCTCTCTCTCTCTCTCTCTCTCTCTCTCTCTCTCTCTCTCTCTCTCTCTCTCTCTCCCCCTCCCTCTCTCTCTGTCTCTCTCTCTCTCTGTCTCTCTCTCTCTCTGTCTGTCTCTCTCTCTCTCTCTCTCTCTCTCTGTCTCTCTCTCCCTCTCTCTCTCTGTCTCCCTCTGTCTCTCTCTCTCTCTCTCTCTCTGTCTCTCTCTCTCTCTCTCTGACTCCCTCTGTCTACCTCTCTCTCTCCCTCCCTCTCTCTCTCTCTCTCTCTCTCTCTCTCTCTCTGTCTCCCTCTGTCTCTCTCTCTCTCTCTCTCTCTCTCTCTCTCTCTCTCTCTCTCTCTCTCAATTCAATTCAATTCAATTCACTTTATTGGCATGACGCAACAATGTACATATTGCCAAAGTATCATACATCAATATTTTTTTTTTCCTATATATTTATATATATATATATTTTTTTCTATTTTATATATATATATATATACATACATATACACACGCACATACATATATATACAAATATATACATACATACACACATATATATATATATTTTTTTTTTTAATATAATTACATCAAAGAACAAATAACAACAGGAAAAAATAAAATAAATGCATTAAATATGTCAGGCACTGTCCCTCAACTTGTGGCAGGCAGCAACATAGCATGCTGCCAGCGCACAGCTGGTCATGTCTTCCCCCAAAAGGATCGGCAGCCTTTCTATGTCAGAGAGGTCCTCAAAGCCCCGGACTACTTGTTCAAATTTGGGGAAGTGACTCTCTCTGATAGTTTTATATTTTTGACATTTGGTCAGGAAATGCAGCTCTGTCTCTGGTTCTGCTGTGGTGCAGTGGTTGCACAGCCTTTCCTCTACAGGGAGCCAGGTTTTCCTGTGTCTACCCTTCTCAATAGCAAGGCTGTGCTCGCTGAGCCTGTACTTTGTCAAGGTTTTCCTGAGGTTTTGATCAGTCACCATGGTCAGATAGTTTGCCATGGTGTACTGTCGATTTAGGGCCAAATAGCACTGCATTTTGCTTTGTGCTTGTGTTTGTGTTTTCCAATAGGTAATGTAGTTTTGTTTTAGATGTTTTGTAATTTGGTTAATTCTTATTGATTGGATGTTCTGGTCCTGAGGCTTCAGTGTGTTAGTGGAACAAGTTTGTGAACTCAGCCCCCGGACCAGTTGGATGAAGGGACTCTTATCTTTGCTCAACTCTTGGTATTGCAGGGCTTGGTAATGATATGAGAGGGGGTCACTGTGTTTTAGGTGTTTCCAAAACTTAATTGCTCTTTTTTGAGTTTTTAATATTAGTGGATATCGGCCTAATTCTGCCCTGCATGCATTGTTTGTAGTTTTCCTCTGGACATGTAGGAGAATCTTACAAAGTTCCGCGTGCAAGGTCTCAATGGGATGTTTGTCCCAGTGGGTAAAATCTTGTTTTGTAAGTGGACCCCACACCTCGCTGCCATAGAGTGCGATTGGTTCAATCACACATTTAATTAGTTTTTGCCAAATTGTAATAGGTATT
This sequence comes from Thymallus thymallus, assembly GCA_023634145.1. NCBI lineage: Eukaryota > Metazoa > Chordata > Actinopteri > Salmoniformes > Salmonidae > Thymallus > Thymallus thymallus. The sequence continues at coordinate 51,980 of JAKYLM010000286.1, forward strand.
TCAATTTGGATTTGTTTTTTAATGGCGTAGAATGCCCTGCGTGCTTTGTCTCTCAGTTCATTCACTGCATTATTTAGGTGTCCAGTCGAACATATTTTTAAACCTAAATAGTTGTATTGTGTGCAATACTCTATATGTTTTGCACCAATTGAGAACTTTGGTTTTATTCCCTGGGATCTGGAATTTGTCTGGAAAATCATTATTTTGGTCTTTTTGGGGTTTACTGCTCTAGCAGGTCCAAGCTCTGCTGTAGACCATGTGCTGTGGGTGAAAGCAGGCACAGGTCATCTGCAAAGAGCAGGCATCTAACTTCCGAATTGTGGAGACTAACACCAGGGGCTGAGGACTTCTCTAGAATATTGGCCAATTCATTGATGTAAATGTTAAATAGCACAGGG
>JAKYLM010000287.1:0-15000 GCA_023634145.1 Thymallus thymallus
CTGAGAGGGAGAGAGAGACTGAGAGGGAGAGAGAGACTGGGAGGGAGAGGGAGAGAGACTGGGAGGGAGAGGGAGAGAGACTGGGAGGGAGAGGGAGAGAGACTGGGAGGGAGAGGGAGAGAGACGGAGAGGGGAGAGAGACGGAGGGGAGAGACGGAGAGGGGAGAGAGACGGAGAGGGGAGAGAGACGGAGAGGGGAGAGAGAGACTGGTAGGGAGAGGGAGAGAGAGACTGGGAGGGAGAGGGAGAGAGAGACTGGGAGGGAGAGGGAGAGGGAGAGAGAGACTGGGAGGGAGAGGGGGAGAGAGACTGGGAGGGAGAGGGGGAGAGAGACGGAGAGGGGGAGCGAGACTTGGAGGGAGAGAGAGGGAGGGAGAGACTGGGAGGGAGAGACTGGGAGGTAGAGGGAAACAGACTGGGAGGGAGAGGGATAGACTGGGAAAGAGAGAGACTGAGGGAGAGAGAGACTGGGAGGGAGAGGGAGAGACTGGGAGGGAGAGACTGGGAGGTAGAGGGAAAGAGACTGGGAGGGAGAGGGATAGACTGGGAAAGAGAGAGACTGAGGGAGAGAGAGACTGGGAGGGAGAGAGAGACTGGGAGGGAGGGAGAGAGAGACTGGGAGGGAGAGGGAGAGACTGGGAGGGAGAGACTGGGAGGGAGAGACTGGGAGGGAGAGACTGGGGGGGAGAGACTGGGAGGGAGACTGGGAGAGAGAGACAGAGGGAGGGAGAGACAGAGGGAGGGAGAGACAGAGGGAGGGAGAGACAGAGGGAGGGAGAGACAGAGGGAGGGAGAGACAGAGGGAGGGAGAGACGGAGAGACAGAGAGACGGAGAGACGGAGAGACAGAGACTGGGAGGGAGAGGGAGAGACTGGGAGGGAGAGGGAGAGACTGGGAGGGAGAGGGAGAGACTGAGAGGGAGAGGGAGAGACTGGGAGGGAGATGGAGAGGGAGAGAGAGGTATCCTGGCATGGGTTTTGCTGTCTGCTCGGTTTTCACGGCTAGTGGTTTTATTGGACTTTCCGCGGGCCGCAGAGCGAGGTTAAACGGCCACCGCCGCCCCATACACACACACGCACACCAACCCGGCCGTCCTGTGGTGCTGCTGCCAGTAAAGGAACACACATGAACATTAGGGCCTGTAACAGAGCAGGCTTTGTCTTACTCAGCAGTTCATTAGGGCCAGAGCAGGGTGTGTGTGTTTGGAGCAGTGCAGTGCTCCAAAACCCCAATTCGACCTAGGGAGGGAGGAGACCCACTGACCACTCTAAACAGAGGTGTGAGCTTTACGGGCCAAAGGAGTACAGGTGTGCCTGCCTGCTTGCCCCAGTGTTTGTGTGCGCCTGCCCAAGCCCTGCCTGCCTGGGGAAATAAGGTTTAGTTTATTAGTGGATTGGGCTACGGGTTTAGGTATCCCTCCCTGTGTTTCCATAAGTCCTACACCTTCAGGCTGTAGAGTTGTGATGATAACCTGAGTTTAATTGGATTACACTTCTACCATAGTTATCAGTCAGAGTTCTAGTTATACTTCTACCATAGTTATTAGTCAGGGTTCTAGTTACACTTCTACAATAGTTATCAGTCAGGGTTCTAGTTACACTTCTACCATAGTTATTAGTCAGGGTTCTAGTTACACTTCTACCATAGTTATAGATAGATAGATAGATAGATAGATAGATAGATAGATAGATAGATAGATAGATAGATAGATAGATAGATAGGTAGGTAGGTAGGTAGGTAGGTAGGTAGGTAGGTAGGTAGGTAGGTAGGTAGGTAGGTAGGTAGGTAGGTACTTTATTGATCCCCCGGGGGGGGGAAATGTCATTATCAGTCAGGGTTCTAGTTACACTTCTACCATGGTTATCAGTCATGGTTCTAGTTACACTTATACCATACTTATCAGGCAGGGTTCTAGTTACACTTATACCATAGTTATCAGGCAGGGTTCTAGTTACACTTATACCATAGTTATCAGGCAGGGTTCTAGTTACACTGCCAGGCCCAGTCTGTGGGATTTGTCACACTTTAAGTATGGGATAGGGAAGTGTGTGTGTGTGCGCGTGCCATTGAGCATGATGATAACGGCTTGATACACTTTTTGGAATCGTGACCTGGTTTGTAACACATACACACTTTTTCCTAGAACAAGTTAAAATGCTTATAAACTGAGATTATACTTGCCAGTGTAAATGACCTGGTAGCTTAAAGAATGCATTGAAAGGGCAGACGAGATGTTACTGCGTCGGTTGAGACCGGATCGCTATGACACAAGGTGGTTTCCAACATTTAGCTTCGCTTCATGAGCACAAGCTATTTTCAAATTAATATGCCAAAGATATGTTGATGGTTCCAACTTGTAGTGAATAATGGACAGCTTTGATGACGGTCTTTGATTGCTTGTATTTCAACCTTAAACATGATCACATTTGAAAAGGCAGTTTTGACATTGTGATTTAGCACCAGTGTAGTTCTATAATATACAACAAAGAGTTTTACATAAAATACTGTAAAACGATGCAGTGGTGACATGGCCCTATGCACACAACCCCCGGGCCCCCAAACAACACAAAACACACTTTGGTCCACAAAATAAGTCTGTCTAGTCTAACTTTCTAGTCTATGGTCTGTTTTCCCTCATCTTCTAAAGCTGTCGCTTTTATAATGAAATAATTACTACAAATTTGGTGTGTGTGTGCATGGGATTGTGCTCTGGCTAACTCCGCCCGCCTGCTCCTCGTCATGGCAACAGAGACACAGTGAAGAGACAAGCCACTAGATAATTATGGTAGAGAGAGTCCCTAATGCACAGCAACATGCGACTTAACTTTATGAGTTTATGTGGCCTAGAACTCCATATCTGGATGTCTATGAATGAGGACACATAGGCTGTGGAGTACTGTTTTGTGTAAGACCAAACTGTTGTAGCCCAACCAGATTTTTTTTGTTTACCCCTTGTAAGCAGCTTTCTTGTAACTAATTGAATAATAGCCAACAGTAAGACTGACACTACTGCCCTACCAAGCAAAAAGGCAGTATCTGCTCATTTGGTCGAAAATGAGCTAATGTAATTTTTGCTACATTAAATACATGCTTAATCATGTGGACAAGTATCCTGCCTCTATTGTATTGTGTTTTGGAGAAAATGGGGGTCATGTTAGCAGTAACTGCATAGAGTTACTGTGAAACCAAGGTAAATAAAAGCCATTTTTCCCATGCTATGAGCAGTTACTGCCTTTTTGCTTGGTAGGGCAGACTAAACAACAATGTTCCAGTGTAAAAGTAGCTAGTATAAAAACAACTCATATTTTTCTGTCACTCAAATGTAGCCTTAAGTAATAGAATTGCAAATAATTAGTTTGAATCTTCGATCATAGAATATTCTATATCATCACGTTCTGATGTCCCTCTATCTTTCCAATTTTTTGCTGTGCCCCTAAATTGCTTGTGTGAATTAGATTGAATGTTTAGGCTACGAAACAATTTTGTCTGTTATGTCTGTTTTAATCAAAGACAACATTTTGGTAGTTGAATAATTAATTAAAGATAAAATCATGGCAGTATAACTTTATCTAGGCCTAGAATTTATAAACAGACAAATCCTAAGACATTTTAGACATTTAGACATGTTAAGACTTTTATATTTACCGATGTGAACATCATTTTTCAGAAAACATTATTTTGAAGTTTTCATTCTTATTTAAATGTTCATAGTTGCTTACATATTATTTGTGTGTTTTCATAGTAGGCCTATTAAGCTTTTGTAGGCCTCCTCATTATTACACAGACTAAATTCAACAAGACAGCTAATAAAAAGGTTAACTGTCTAGGCTGCCATAACCCTCAAGCTTTAATAAATTGTTTCTTTAAAGACCGTCACATTATTAGACATGACATTATAATATTCAGTGTTGCTATCACTCTATACAATTCAGTGTTTTACTTGGATAAAGGTGTACAGATAGTTCCACCATAGTTATAGGCTATCCTTCCTCTGTGTCTGTGTGTGTCTGGTGTGAGGGCTAGAACACCGGGCTGCAATGTTCAGCCAAACACCCAAAACCCTCTCTCCATATCTCCAACACACACACAGAGAGAGAGCACACACATCACACACCGCACAGAGAAAGCCATTAGAAGATAATTTGTTTTGCAGCAGATACAATCTCCACGTGTGTCTGGTCCAAGAGAGCAGCAGCAGCAGCACCCGGCAGACAGTCAGGCCGGCGGTCTGGCAGACTAACCCGCTCTGTGGTGCTCTTGGACTGGACACACTCCGCTAGCAGAGTCGGGGTGGTCCTCGCCATCTGAGTGTGTGTGTTAGTGTGTGTGTTAGTGTGTGTGTGTGTGTGTGTTAGTGTGTGTGTGTGTGTGTGTGTGTGTGTGTGTGTGTGTGTTAGTCTGTGTGTGTGTTAGTCTGTGTGTTAGTCTGTGTGTGTGTGTGTGTTAGTTTGTGTTAGTCTGTGTGTGTGTTAGTGTGTGTTAGTCTGTGTGTGTGTGTGTGTGTTTGTTAGTCTGTGTGTGTGTGTGTGTGTGTGTGTTAGTCTGTGTGTGTTAGTCTGTCTGTGTGTGTTAGTCTGTGTGTGTGTGTGTGTTAGTGTGTGTGTGTGTGTGTGTGTGTGTGTGTGTTAGTCTGTGTGTGTGTGTGTGTGTGTGTGTGTTAGTCTGTGTGTGTGTGTGTGTGTGTGTGTGTGTGTGTGTGTGTGTGTGTGTGTGTGTGTGTGTGTGTGTGTGTGTGTGTGTGTTAGTGCTCCCCTCTATCTGACGCCTCTTTTGTTTTATTTAGACCACTCATTCAATGGAACTTCTCTGGTGATATGTGTTGCTAGAGCTTTATAGCCTAGATTTGGTTTGGCTTGTAGCCTGAAGTTAATATCAAAATGTTCAATGAAGGGTAAAAGTAGTGGAGGGATGAGAGGAGTCCCTAAATTGATGTAGTGGCTGTAACGTGAGGTGGTAACAGATCTCTGTAACTCGCCGGTGGCTTCTTGGCTTTCTGTGGTGGCTGGTTGCGGTGGACCCAGACCTGGGTTCAAATACTATTCAAAATAATTTCAAATACTTTATATGTGCTTGATTGAGCTTGCCTGGCGCAATGGGCCAATACAACCGTCCCAAAAAAGCAAACCTCGCCCCCCTGGCACTCCACTCTGACTGGAGCAAACGATCAAAGTGTTTGAAAGATTTCTAATAGTATTTTCACTCAGTTCTAGTGTACCCAGGGCCAATGCAGCGACGGGGAGGCAGGCAGTCGCGGTGGGGAGGTTAACGGTCGTGTCTCCATCGTCAGGCCATGACCTCGCTAATATTCTCTCTCCTCTTTCTGCTTTTGTCTCTCTCTTTCTCTCTCCCTCCCTCCCTTCCTCCCAGGAGCAAACTTTGTGACGCGTAAGATCAGTCGTTCTGTGGCGAAGATTCACTTGGGCCAGCTGGAGAGCTTTAGTCTGGGTAACCTGGACTCCAAGAGAGACTGGGGCCACGCCAAGGACTACGTAGAGGTAAGGACTACGTACAGACACACAAACACACAGCAACAGCATTATGGGGGTAATGTTTTCCAAGATCATTTGAGGCCGAAATATGTGATCTGCATGAAGCCTCTTGTGATACCCTGCCAAAGTAGAAAACAGAGAGAGAGTGAGGGAATGAGAGGAGGGAGAGGGCTGCTTGCTGTGAGGCCACAGACAGCACTCCAGTTTCCCACCACTCACCCATGTCCCAAAAAATCCTGAAGCAGAGCATCATTGCTCCCCAAATGGCACCGGGCTCTGGACAAAAGTAGTGCACTATGTAGGGAATAGGGTGCCATTTGGGACATAGTCCAGAATAAAGCAATATGGTGCCTTGAATGATGACAGAAATACAATGTTTGTGTTAACGTAATGGTGCCAGCAGCAAGCAGGGAGAGGGGACTGGAGAGATGAAACGAACAGTAGGCGGGCACCATGTCCTAGAGCATAACTGGCCGTGAGTGTGAGTTTGAGTGTGTTGTGCGTGTTAGCGATAGGTTAGTGCAGCACATTTGTGTGTATGATAGGGAAGTGATTGTGTGTTTGTTATTCTTTCACTATGAAGATGAAAAGCTTGTCGTGTTGCCATTTCTGGCAGCAAGACTCCTCATGGTGGGGCGGTGGTGGGGGGGATGACACTATGACAAGGGCTAGGGGAGGGTAGTTTAACTGGAACTTCACCGTGGGTCACTGTGTCAGAGCAGGGTGGAGCCAACCCAGGCCGGGTGCTATGCTGGTGTCAGTCAATGCGTCAGTCATCCAACGATCACAAGAGGATCATGGTCCCTCCATAGATCAGTCATATCCCATATAAACCGCAGAGAACGGAGAGCTCTTTGTTCATTGATGTGATGTTATGCCTCTACTGCCATTCATTCCAATTAGACTGGTTTGGATTTCTCCCTGACCAATATGGCTGCCATTTTCAACCCATTCTGGAACTTTGAGGGTCTATGACATAGCCCATCAAGTAACTTAATACGATCTCTATGATAAAAACAGAAACGTTTATTTTACTTCCAAACTCCAGTACCTGCATTTAAATATGAGCTATCCTGGAAACCCAGTGACTGGTTCTGATTGAATAGGCCTAGTCAGTCTAGTATTTGCATGTCTAGGGTGAAGCTACTCGTTTTATATCTGTGTGTGTGTGTGTCTACCGCCCGCCTGTCCAGGACACCCTGGTTTGAGACACTCCAGGTTTCCTGTGGGAACGTCGGCATTCCGGGGTCTGGTGAATAACTCACCTCTACGCCATGCCACTCCTGTGTCGGAAAGGCAGATTTCGGGAAGTCAAACAGAACAGAAGCTGACCGAGGGACTGAGGAAAACTGTAGTGGAGAGGGGAGGATATTGGGAGGAGAGGGGGATGGAGGGAGAACAGACGAGTGTTTGTAGGACTTTATACATTATGTATTCCCTGCTGAAAGTTATACTCCACCCTGCTAAAAAACATGCACTCACACAATGTGCATTTCTCTCTTTCACCGCTCTCTCTCTCTCTCTCTCTCTCTCTCTCTCTCTCTCTCTCTCTCTCTCTCTCTCTCTCTCTCTCTCTCTCTCTCTCTCTCTCTCTCTCTTTCTCTCCCTCTCTCTCTTTCTCTCCCTCCCTTTATCTTGCTCTCTTTTACACTGTTTCTCAGTCAGTAAGAACCAAGACAAATGACATAGCGATGTCTTTTGTCCCTTTTTTAAATGGCGTCAGCAGTGCATTACCATGGTGAAGTCAAACATTACCAGTGCATTACCATGGTGAAGTCAAACATTACCAGTGCATTACCATGCCGAAGTCAAACATTACCAGTGCATTATCATGGCGAAGTCGAAGTCAAACAACAGGCGAAGTTTAAACAGAACCATGTGTTCTCCACCGTGGGCGACTCTCTCTCTTACCTCCCTCCCCTCCCTCCCTCCGCCCAGGAGGAACAGGGAAATTGCCTCTAATAGTGTGTGTGGATGTATTTGTGGTGGCAGAAGGGGCGTGCAGTGTGTCTGCGCTAACGACGTCTGAAGCCCCGTGGTCGAGCGTTAGCTCACCAGCCGTATCCAGTGTCTCACACACACAGCCCTGAATGGAGCGTTTATGGGACGGGTCTATGACTGGCCTTTTGTGTGGCCGACTCCTTTCTTGTTGAAACAGTGAATAAAATCATTCAGAGCCTATCAACCTAATCTGCCTTCACCTTTAATCTGGTTTAGAATAAAAATACGGAATTGTTACAACAGGTCTGAGAAATAAAACATAAGTTTGATGACATATTTCTATTGGTTCTTCTAAATGTAAAGGAACACACACAGGGGGCACAGGAAAGGAAAACATGCGCACACACACATACACCAAATCACATCCCCACACACAGGAACACACCTATTGATCTGGTCTGAGAGCAGGAGAAGAGGATGTTGGTGTCATCTTTACTCTGCCCTGTACCGTTACTCCTCTCTCTGGCATGGCTGTGTCTCTCTGGCATGGCTGTGTCTCTCTGGCATGGCTGTGTCTCTCTGGCATGGCTGTGTCTCTCTGGCATGGCTGTGTCTCTCTGGCATGGCTGTGTCTCTCTGGCATGGCTGTGTCTCTCTGGCATGGCTGTGTGTCTCTGGCATGGCTGTGTGTCTCTGGCTTGGCTGTGTGTCTCTGGCATGGCTGTGTGTCTCTGGCATGGGCTTTGTCTCTCTGGCATGGGCTGTGTGTCTCTGGCATGGGCTGTGTCTCTCTGGCATGGCTGTGTCTCTCTGAGTTAGCTTTAGGGTTTAGCTTATACAGGGTACAGCACACATTTTTCTCCAGCTGTTTTGATGTTTGTGTTGTCCTGGCTCAGTCTCTTTTCCCCTAGCCTAGTCTCCTTATTTGGCTAGCACCCAGTCACCAGTGTTTTCCCTCACTGGCTCTTAAGAGGCGATACTGCTACTGTTGTTGTGGGCTAGAGGGGTGGAACTAGCATGTTCCTTGACCCATTTGTGCCGTCTTGCCAACTCTTACGGTCACTGTAATGCCAAACGACCATAGGAGTTGGCTATACCGCACAAACAGCTCTGGGACCAGGCTAGTATGAAACTGTAGCCAGATGAGTGTAGCCCAGCCTACATCTTCGCCCCGCCCCTCCCTCCAAACACCCTCCTGCCACCAGTATTGGAAAAAAAACCAACAACAGTTACAACACCTCGCTATTTTTTGTCACGCTCTAATGTTTGTTAAATTGGGCCCTTTAATATTTACTTACGCTTGGTGTGTTTGGGGCAGTAATGTGTGTGCCGGTAGTGTGGGTGTGCGTGTATGTGCCGGTGGCAGTAGAGTTTGAGGCAGTATAGTCGTGGCCAAAAGTTTTGAGAATGACACAAGTATTGGTCTCCACAAAGTTTGCTGCCTCAGTGTTGATGATGACAATTTGCATATACTCCAGAATGTCATGAGTGATCAGATGGATTGCAATTAAATGCAAAGTCCCTCTTTGCCATGAAAATGAACTTAATCCCAAAAAACATTTCACCGGCATTTCAGCCCTGCCACAAAAGGACCAGCTGCCATCATGTCAGTGATTGTCTCGTTAACACAGGTGAGAGTGTTGACGAGGACAAGGCTGGAGATCACTCTGTCATGATGATTGAGTCAGAATAACAGACTGGAAGCTTTAAAAGGAGGGTGGTGCTTGAAATCATTGTTCTTCCTCTGTCAACCATGGTTACCTGCAAGGAAACACGTGCTGCCATCATTGCTTTGCACAAAAAGGGCTTCACAGGCAAGGATATTGCTGCTGGTAAGATTGCACCTAAATCAACCATTTATCGGATCATCAAGAACTTCAAGGAGAGAGGTTCAATTGTTGTGAAGAAGGTGTCAGGGCGCCCAAGAAAGTCCAGCAAGCGCCAGGACCGTCTCCTAAAGTTGATTCAGCTGCAGGATCGGGGCACCACCAGTGCAGAGCTTGCTCAGGAATGGCAGCAGGCAGGTGTGAGTGCATCTGCACGCACAGTGAGGTGAAGACATTTGGAGGATGGCCTGGTGTCAAGAAGTGCAGCAAAGAAGCCACTTCTCTCCAGGAAAAACATCAGGGACAGACTGATATTCTGCAAAAGGTACAGGGATTGGACTACTGAGGACTGGGGTAGAGTCATTTTCTCAGATGAATCCCCTTTACGATTGTTTGGGCCATCCGGAAAACACCTTGTCCAGAGAAGACAAGGTGAGCGCTACCATCAGTCCTGTATCATGCCAACAGTAAAGCATCCTGAGACCATTCATGTGTGGGGTTGCTTCTCAGCCAAGGGAGTGGGCTCACTCACAATTTTGCCTAAGAACACAGCCATGAATAAAGAATGGTACCAACACATCCTCCGAGAGCAACTTCTCCCAACCATCCAAGAACAGTTTGGTGACGACCAATGCCTTTTCCAGCATGATGGAGCACCTTGCCATAAGGCAAAAGTGATAACTAAGTGGAACAAAATATCGACATTTTGGGTTCATGGCCAGGAAACTCCCCAGACCTTAATCCCATTGAGAACTTGTGGTCGATCCTCAAGAGGCGGGTGGACAAACAAAAACCCACAACTGACAATCTCCAAGCATTGATTATGCAAGAATGGCCATCAGTCAGGATGTGGCCCAGAAGTTAATTGACAGCATGCCAGTGCGGATTGCAGAGGTCTTGAAAAAGAAGGGTCAACACTGCAAATATTGACTCTTTGCATAAACTGAATGTCATTGTCAATGAAAGCCTTTGACACTTATGGAATACTTGTAATTATACTTCAGTGTACCATAGTAACTACTGACATAAAGATCTAAGAACACTGAAGCAGCAAACTTTGTGGAGACCAATACTTGTGTCATTCTCAAAACTTTTGACCACGACTGTACTGTGTGTGGCGTTGCATTCAGGCGTCGTTGAGGATACAGGAAGTACCTGTGCGTGGCGTTGCATTCAGGCGTCGTGGAGGATACAGGAAGTACTGTGTGTGGCGTTGCATGTATAATTAAATTAATAATCCAACAATCTTTTTAAAAAAATAAATAAATACAAATCTCACGGTCGACTGGCAAGCACTCGATCGACTGTTTGGGCACCCCTGGGGTACAGTAACTCCTGTTCTGTTCCAGCGGGCATCATGCTAACCGCAGACCCTACTATATCTTATCAGTGGAGCCCCATGGTGGGAGAGGGGGGAACTGTAGCTCTCGCTCGGTACCCCATTTTCCATGCTATAGAGACAGTATTTTGGTGTGTGTGTGCGCGCATGCCTATGTATGTCTGTAAGCATGTGTGAGTCAGGGGTTGCATGCGTGCATGTGTGTAAAGCATTCAGTGTCTCTACTGCAGTGATTCGGGGGGCTCAGTAAATACCTTCACTTTGACTGTAACACTTTTATAAACACAGCTGGACTGGTAAAGAGGGGATGGGGGAACGGGCGAAGTTTCACCCCATGGGCCTCTGTACCAGACTTGGCACCCCTATCCATCCCTCTGTGCCCTGGCATAGGCTAATCATACCAGTATGCATGACATCATTTAATCTCTAGTGTGTGTGTGTGTGTGTGTGTGTGTGTTTTTTTGTTTTAATGATTGGGTCAGTTGGAAGAGGGTAGCTTTTTAGGAGCTTCTCTCAGTGCTCATGTTCTCTTGGCATCCCACACAAGCAGGGTAAGTAAACATTGGCAGGTGTGCGTGCGTGTGAGCCAGGGGTGTCAATTGCAGGTAAACCTTAAAGGGATACTTCGGGATTTTGGCAATGAGGCCTCGTGGATACCATTTTATGTCTCTGTGAGCAGTTTGAAGGAAGTTGCTAACTATTGCTAGCAAAATTGCTATCTAGTGCTAGCACAATGACTGGAAGTCTATGGTATCTGCTAGCATGCTTGCAGATACAATAGATACAGATAGAACAATGAGACAGATATTTCACCGGGTGTATAAATGTGAAGCATCCGCTTGGCGTTTCCTCTCACTAATATGGAGGTGAGGCGAAGCCCAGTGGCCGGCAGTGGGCTAAGATTGAGCGAGATGGATTTAGCGCACTTCACAGAGTAGGCATTCCCTAATGGAAATATGCAAAAACATGCTAGAACTCGCCAATAGGCTCTCCCTAGCTCGTGCTTGGCTTCCCAGCTGCTTACTTGTTCTCCCCAGTAGGAGTAATTTGCTCCCCTTGGAAACGACAGGCTGTGGTCTGTCTTGGGTTAGTTATAAAAATCTTTGCCATAGACTTCCAGTGCCAACGCTAGTTAGCATTGGCTTGCAAAACTACCTTTAACTTCCATCATACTGGATGCAGAGACCTAAAAAGGGTATCTACGAGTTCATCTGACTCTGGAGAAGTAGAGAAAGGCCCTCATTGCCAAAATCCCTTTAACCTGTGGCCTTAGCAGCAGCTCAATAAAGCAGGGTCTGCCCCCTGTGGCTCAAGGCAATAAAAACACACACTGAATCCCCCCACCTCCAACCCTCAACTACCCCCTAACTGACCAAAACACACACTGAATCCCCCCACCTCCAACCCTCAACTACCCCCTAACTGACCAAAACACACACTGAATCCCCCCACCTCCAACCCTCAACTACCCCCTAACTGACCAAAACACACACTGAATCCCCCCACCTCCAACCCTCAACTACCCCCTAACTGACCAAAACACACACTGAATCCCCCCCACCTCCAACCCTCAACTACCCCCTAACTGACCAAAACACACACTGAATCCCCCCACCTCCAACCCTCAACTACCCCCTAACTGACCAAAACACACACTGAATCCCCCCACCTCCAATCCTCAACTACCCCCTAACTGACCAAAACACACACTGAATCCCCCCACCTCCAACCCTCAACTACCCCCTAACTGACCAAAACACACACTGAATCCCCCCACCTCTAACCTTCAACTACCCCCTAACTGACCAAAACACACACTGAATCCCCCCACCTCCAACCCTCAACTACCCCCTAACTGACCAAAACACACACTGAATCCCCCCACCTCCAACCCTCAACTACCCCCTAACTGACCAAAACACACACTGAATCCCCCCACCTCCAACCCTCAACTACCCCCTAACTGACCAAAACACACACACACATGATAGTCACTCAAAATTACATTTTAGTTCCTTTCCTTCTATAACACTTGAGTACATAAATACAACACACACACACACACACACAGATATGCAAAACACACACATACAACAGAAATGCTACACCTGCAACACACACACACACACACACTCACACACACGACAATACATCATCAGATGAGTTTTAGCAGTCATTACATTTCTAACACGAGTTAACACAATGAAACTCTTCCTTTGTTTTGTTCTTTGAGTTTTCTGTTATTTACCTGCCAGAATTATTTGATTAGTTTGGAGAAGTTTAATTAGACAGTTCCAATATGCAGCTCCAGAGCCTAGTGTTCAGAGCCATAGGTGGCATTGTGCTAGTGGAGAGACAGTTAGTTAGACTCTAGGTTTTCTCTGTTGATTTCTGTGTGTGTGTGTGTGTGTGTGTGGTGTGGCTGACATTATCTGTTGATCTCTCTCCATTTTCTCATCTGAAAAAGGTGTAGCAGGTGTATGTGTGTGTGTGTGTGTGTGTGTTGCTGGTGTATGTGTGTGTTTTGCATATCTGTGTGTGTGTGTGTGTGTGTGTGTGTTGCAGGTGTAGCATTTCTGTTGTATGTGTGTGTTTTGCATATCTGTGTGTGTGTGTGTGTGTGTGTGTGTGTGTGTGTGTGTGTGTGTGTGTGTGTGTGTGTGTGTGTGTGTGTGTGTGTGTGTGTGTGTGTGTGTGTGTGTGTGTGTGTGTGTGTGTGTGTGTGTGTAGGCCTGTGTGATTTTAGATCTGACTTTGTCATTGTGTGCGGGGGCGGTTGTGGGTGTGGCGGCGGCGGCCCAGTGGCCAGTAAGTGGTGGTTAGTGGTCCATGTATGTCAGCTTTACATGAACTACTGCCCTGGGGGTGTTGTGTTGGAGGGGGTACCAGTCACAGGAACACACATATTGGACACGTGAACTACACATTTAGACCAGAACCCCCAGCTCCCACTCTCTAACCCCATACCTTGTGGAAATGATACTCTCTAACACAATCAGCATACTACAGTGGGAGAGTTGGGTCTGTACGCATTATATTATTCCATAGCATTACATGTATATATACTGAACAAAAATATAAACGCAATATGTAAAGTGTTGGCCCCATGTTTCATATAAAAAGATCCCAGAAATGTTCAATACACACAAAAAGCTTATTTCTCTCATATTTTGTGCACAAATTTGTTTACATCCCTCTTTGTGAGCAATTCGCCTTTGCCAAGATAATCCATCCACCTGACAGGTGTGGCATATCAAGAAGCTGATTAAACAGCATGATCATTACACAGGTGCACCTTTTGCTTTGGACAATAAAAGGCCACTCTAAAATGTGACGTTTTGTCACAGAACACAATGCCACAGATGTCTCAAGTTTTGAGGGAGCGTGCAATTGGCATGCTGACTGCAGGAATGTCCACCAGAGCTGTTGCCATAGATAAATAAACACAATTGCATTTTATCGATGGCAATTTGAATGTACAGAGATACCGGGATGAGACCCTGAGTCCCATTGTTGTGCCATTCATCCGCCGCCATCACCTCATGTTTCAGCCCCATGTCGCAAGGATCTGTACACAATTCCTGGAAGCTGAAACTGTCCCAGTTCTTCCGTGGCCTGCATACTCACCAGACATTTCACCCATTGAGCATGTTTGCTCTGGATTGACATGTACAACAGTGTTTTCCAGTTCCCGCCAATATCCAACAACTTTGCACAGCCATTGAAGAGGAGTGGGACAACATTCCACAGGCCACAATCAACAGCCTGATCAACTCTATGCAAAGGAGATGTGTTGCGCTGCATGATGCAAATGATGGTCACACCAGATACTGACTTACTTTCTGCTACACGCCCCTACCTTTTTTTTAAGGTATCTGTGACCAACAGATGCATATCTGTCCCACTCATGTGAAATCCATAGATTTAGGGCCTAATTCATTTATTTCAATTGACTAATTTCCTTATATGAACTGTAACTCAGTAAAATCATAGAAATTGTCGCATGTTGTGTGTATGTTTTGGTTCAGTGTACATATTATTCACTGTATGGTATGTATTGGGAGTCAATTAAACCTAGTTGACCATTTTAACCATTTGGCCACACAAGAACAGATACGGATTCTGGCCCAGAGAAACAGAAGCTTTATGAAGTGATTTATTGAAGAAACGCAACAACTAAATCTGATAAAGACCCGGAGGGTGAGAGGAGCAGAGGACAAAGAGAGTAGTGGGAGATGTGATGTGAGGTGAAGGGGTGTCAGTTGAAATTAGATTCTCAGGGAGGATTGCACCCCCCACCCCCCGGCCCAGATTGCCTCTTTGATTATAAACATGGAGTTAAGAGTGGGACTGTACCAACAGATTAAAACGGGGGGTCACGGGGTCAGATGTTCCAGTGATGGTG
>JAKYLM010000287.1:20000-52307 GCA_023634145.1 Thymallus thymallus
TTTTGTCTTACTGAGATTTACTGTCAGGGCCCAGGTCCGAGATAATCTGTACAGAAGATCTAGGTGCTGCTGTAGGCCCTCCTTGGTTGGTGACAGAATCACCAGATCATCAGCAAACAGTAGACTTTTGATTTCAGATTCTAGTAGGGTGAGGCCGGGTGCGGCAGACTGTTCTAGTGCCCTCGCCAATTCGTTGAAGAGTGTGGGGCTTAAATTGCATCCTTGTCTCCCTGTGGAAAGAAATGTGTGTGTTTTTTGCCAATTTTAACCGCACACTTGTTGTTTGTGTACATGGATTTTATAATGTCGCAATGTTTTTCCCCCAACACCACTTAACATCAATTTGTATAGCAGACCCTCATGCCAAATTGTGTCAAATATTTTTTGGAAATCAAAAAACGTTGCCTTTGTTTTGGTTTGTTTGTTTGTCAATTAGGGTGTGCAGGGTGAATACGTGGTCTGTCGTACAGTAATTTGTTAAAACGCCAATTTGAAATTTGCTCAGTACATTGTTTTCACTGAGAAAATGAACTAGTCTGCTGTTAATGATAATGTAGAGGATTTTCCCAAGGTTGCTGTTGACGCATATCCCACTGTAGTTATTGGGGTCAAATTTGTATCCACTTTTGTGGATTAGGGTGATCAGTCCTTGGTTCCAAATATTGGGGAAGATGCCAGAGCTGAGGATGATGTTATAGAGATTAAGTATAGCCAATTGGAATTTGTGGTCTGTATTTTTTTATAATTTCATTGAGGATACCATCAACACCACAGGCCTTTTTGGGTTGAAGGGTTTGTATTTTGTCCTGTAGTTCAATGTTATTGGAGAATCCAGTGGATTCTGGTAGTCTTTAATAGTTGATTCTAGGATTTGCATTTGATCATGTATATTTATTTGCTCTTTGTTATAGGGCCAAAAAGATTGGAGAAGTGGTTTACCCATACATCTCTGTGTTGGATATATAACTCTTCGTGTTGTTTGTTTAGTGTTTTCCAATTTTCCCAGAAGTGGTTAGAGTCTATGGATTCTTCAATTACATTAAGCTGGTTTCTGACGTGCTGTTCTTTCTTTTTCAGTAGTGTTTTTCTGTATTGTTTTAATGATTCACCATAGTAATTTTTAGATTTGATAGGGAAACTAAGAGGCCAAATATGCTGTTGAGGTTTTCTACTGCCAAGTTTACACCTTCACTATTACAGTGAAACGTTTTGTCCAGGAAATGTTCTAGAAGGGATTGAATTTGTGGTTGCCTAATTGTTTTTTTGGTAGATTTCAATACTACTTTCCTTCCATCTATAGCATTTCTTAATATTATTCAGTTCATGATTGAGCATAGCTCTGTTCAAGTAGAGTGTGATTTTTCTGTGATCTGATAGGGGTGTCAGTGGACTGACTGTCCACTGGGTTGAGGTCAGTGATAAAGTAGTCTACAGTACTACTGCCAAGGGATGAGCTGTAGGTGTACCTACCATAGGAGTCTCCTCAAAGCCTACCATTGACTAAGTACAGACCCAGCGTGTGACAGAGCTGTAGGAGTTGTGACCCGTTTCTGTTGGTTTTGTTGTCGTATTTGTGTCTAGGGGGGCATATGGGGGAGGGAATACTGTCACCTCCAGGTAGGTGTTTGTCCCCATGTGTGCTGAGGGTGTCAGGTTCTTGTCCGATTCTGGCATTTACTGTCTTTCTCTCTGCTTCTTTGTGGTAATTGGTAATTGATGAGGAGGATTCGCTCAAGGGGGCAGCCATGTTTAAGTGTTTGTTTACATCTACTGGGGGGTGGTTAGAGGAAAAGAGGAGTAGAGACTAATCTACTTCTGGCCATGTTCACCAGTCAGTCACGTACTACTACACAGTAATCACATAATCACTTAGTGAGTCTATGTTTCTAACTAAATATGTGCATTTGCCTATGTGTTTTTTGTCTTGGGTTTGTTATGTGCACTAAGTTGTTTTATATTTCCAAAGCCATCCTAACCTCTAATAGACTGTTAACGTTAAACCTGTCACATTTCCTGTCATGCTTCGCGCTCACGGTCTCAGAAGAGGAAATCTACTGTATAAATATTACATTTATTTTACATTGGTGGGTTATCTCCACAGCCCCGTGTAGGGTAGTTTCCCTGACCCTACCCTGCCCTGCCCCTTCCTGGACAGTCGCGTCATGAAGGCAGAAGCGTTTGATGAGAGCTGTAATGAGTTTTACTGTGAATATTAGACGTCTTTATTTACAGTCTATTACAGACCTTCCCTCTGGCATTCACTCTCTCTAACCTTCCTAACCCTCTCTCAGACAGAGGATGTGTGTGTAATATGCCTATAAGAAGCCCTCTGTGTTCCTCTGGGTGTGTGTCACCCCAAAATAGCACCCCCCCCCGACTACACAGAGCCCTGTGTGCCCGTTTGGGAGCAGAGGAAGTCCAGACAGTGTGTGTTTGTGTATGCGCAAGTATGTGTATGATAGAGTCCAGACGACAACCTTTGAAGTAAGGTCTGAAGGCTTGTTATGGTTTGGGCACAAAAACACCCGTTCAGCAACCCCCCCCCAAATCACATCAGCCAGGCCTCCTACTGGTAAATTATTAATTACTGAACACACACACACCCTTCCTCATCCTATGCCACCACTCCTGGCCCTGTCTTTCTTCTTGGCATAGGAAGTGGGGGTTGAGGAAGCCAGGTATGGGGTAACTTTAGTTGGGGGTAGAGAGCGGATGGAGCTTGGAGTTTGGCAGGCTGCATCTGCAAACAGTGAGCACTGTCTTTTTGTCGCTCTGAATTTATGTCTCTACAACTTTATCTTACTGAGAAACACCGGCTCAGAGTTCTTTTGCAATTTTTGTTTTCTCTGGTGTTTTTTGTCTGTTTGACTGTGCCGAATCATTGGTCTCTGGTCGTTACTGTTTTATTCAGATTAGATAGCTGTTGAATTATTGATTGAAAGGAAAGTCTTAGCTTTGTAGACACACACACACACACACACACACACACGGCATGTCAGTCTGTGTTTTTTTGTCGCTGAGTAGTGTTCCATGTTTAAACAGCAGCAGATGTCAGGTAGGTCTCTCTCTCCCCCCTCTCTCTCCATCTCGCTCCCTTTCTCTCTCTCTCTCCCTCCTCTCATTCCACTTCTTTCTGGACTGGAGACTGAATACATTGAATCCAAATGGAAAGTGACCCTTGGCCAACAGCTGTGTTAAGTACAGAGACTTTACTGTACAAGAAAACCTATTGGCAACCTCAACCAAACATACTGGCAATGTACTGCTAGTCAGACAGGCGAATTGTTTTTGCACAAATGTACCAAACAATCCTGCAACCCCTGGCAACATTGGTAAATTGCCAAGGTTTGTGGCTGTGTGAATTCTAGTAATGAGCAAGAGTGTGCAAGAACAACATGAATATCAATGCTGGGAATCTGACATCCCTTCTATGCTCTAAACAGGGTTTTCTGTGGGGTTGACACTGTGTGAAAACAAAGATCATTGTTGAGAGAGGAGTTTCGCTGTGTATCATATCAGCACTGTTGCACAAAATGGTTTCATGGTCTACAATCTCAGTTACAGTAGCCGTGGGGCCCAGTGTGTTTGTGTGTGTGTGTGTGTGTGTGTGTGTGTGTGTGTGTGTGTGTGTGTGTGTGTGTGTGCTAGGGCAGGATATGAGGACACCTTTGGGCTGCACTGTGGATATTTGTCTGCATTAACTTGGAACATTTAGTTTAAACAGTCATGGAGCTGGGTTCAAGTCTAGTTTGCTGTGTGTGTGGGTGAGAGAGAGAGAGAGAGAGCGAGTGTGTGGTCAGTAATGTTACTCACAGTCACGATTCCTCAGTCCTGTTTGCAGCATGTGGTGTGTGTACAGTATAACGTGTGTGGAGGAAATTTACATGGCTTTTTAAAGTGTAGGTGGGAGTGTGAATGGTGGAGCAGATAAAGTGTAGGTGGGAGTGTGAATGGTGGAGCAGATAAAGTGTAGGTGGGAGTGTGAATGGTGGAGCAGATAAAGTGTAGGTGGGAGTGTGAATGGTGGAGCAGATAAAGTGTAGGTGGGAGTGTGAATGGTGGAGCAGATAAAGTGTAGGTGGGAGTGTGAATGGTGGAGCAGATAAAGTGTAGGTGGGAGTGTGAATGGTGGAGCAGATAAAGTGTAGGTGGGAGTGTGAATGGTGGAGCAGATAAAGTGTAGGTGGGAGTGTGAATGGTGGAGCAGATAAAGTGTAGGTGGGAGTGTGAATGGTGGAGCAGATAAAGTGTAGGTGGGAGTGTGAATGGTGGAGCAGATAAAGTGTAGGTGGGAGTGTGAATGGTGGAGCAGATAAAGTGTAGGTGGGAGTGTGAATGGTGGAGCAGATAAAGTGTAGGTGGGAGTGTGAATGGTGGAGCAGATAAAGTGTAGGTGGGAGTGTGAATGGTGGAGCAGATAAAGTGTAGG
Organism: Thymallus thymallus; assembly: GCA_023634145.1. Classification (NCBI taxonomy): domain Eukaryota; kingdom Metazoa; phylum Chordata; class Actinopteri; order Salmoniformes; family Salmonidae; genus Thymallus; species Thymallus thymallus. Next base: position 24,430 of record JAKYLM010000287.1, read on the forward strand.
TGGGAGTGTGAATGGTGGAGCAGATAAAGTGTAGGTGGGAGTGTGAATGGTGGAGCAGATAAAGTGTAGGTGGGAGTGTGAATGGTGGAGCAGATAAAGTGTAGGTGGGAGTGTGAATGGTGGAGCAGATAAAGTGTAGGTGGGAGTGTGAATGGTGGAGCAAATAAAGTGTAGGTGGGAGTGTGAATGGTGGAGCAGATAAAGTGTAGGTGGGAGTGTGAATGGTGGAGCAGATAAAGTGTAGGTGGGAGTGTGAATGGTGGAGCAGATAAAGTGTAGGTGGGAGTGTGAATGGTGGAGCAAATAAAGTGTAGGTGGGAGTGTGAATGGTGGAGCAGATAAAGTGTAGGTGGGAGTGTGAATGGTGGAGCAGATAAAGTGTAGGTGGGAGTGTGAATGGTGGAGCAGATTAGGAGGAAATATTAGTGGCAGTGTAAGGTGTGATGGAGAGCTGAGGTATAGGAGGTTATGTGGAGGTGAGTGTGTGCCTGCGCGTGCGTGCGTGCGTGTGTACGTGTACGTACTGCGGAGCTGAATCCTGTTGATGGAGAGGGCGTTTGTTTTAGCGGGAACCAAATCTCTCTGATCCCTCTGAACTCCTCGTCTCCTACTGGGCGCCATAGTGGGAGCTTAGAGAGGACACGCTCACTCACACACACACAAACACACTGCTCCGATGTGTCTTACTGAGCTTCTAGCGAATCAGTGTTTTGATGTAAGGCCCTGGCCTCCCAGAAGGGTATTGTGTGCTCAGACGAAGCAGATAGATATGCCAGCATCAGTGGGTATGTGTGTGTGTGTGTGTGTGCGTCATTACTCCCCACCCACTCTCAGCCTGTTGTATATTTACCTGTGATGAGCCCTATCAGGGTTCTCACACTGTTCATTTTATTGGGCATTAGTTAGATTTAGGAACAGATTATGGCAGATATGTTTTAGCACTCAGCAGCACGGAGACTAACCTGAGCTAGGTTTCATATTGCTCACTCACTCGGAACTGAATAAGAGGGATTAACACATCTGATCAGTGTTCAGTTTCTAGTACTTTTCCAGCTCTATATCCAACCTGTGAGTTTTTGTCTAGGTTTCAGCTCGAGAGTTGAAAACTCATGATCAATTTTGGCAATAATAAGTTTTTCTAGATTATTTTGTGTTGCATTCTGTATATTGGAATCCATTGTGTATTTTGTACTGAAATATCTAGCCCTAGTCATTAGCGGTATGCTAGCTATTAGCCTGGCATGCTATAGAATAACTAGAAGTTACCCATAACACCATCCATCTCCTTTAATCCTGAGTCATCAACTGTCATTGTAATTACCATGTTGGTCAGGCTCTGGAGGAAATATTGGCATTTTACCATGTTCCTCCCCTGAACCCGCACTACCATAACTCACCTTTAGAGCCCCCGACCCATCCACCCGAACACATAACACACACATCCACCAATCCTGAGAGGGTAGAACCCTTAGAGGTCGTAGTTGAAAGGTTATGGGGTCATGGGTTTGTGGTGGTCGGAGCTCTGGTGAAAAGCGCTGTCAGCGGCCACTCCCTGTTCCCAGCATGCTGAGGGTGAGGTCAGTGTCTGCCCGTCAGGCCACGGCCATGCAGAGAAACATGGGAAAGAGTGGTGGACTATTAATCACAGCCAATAAGGCGGAACCAAGCTGCCTAAGACTCCACTAACACCCATTACAGTGTGTGTGTGTGTGTGTGTGTGTGTGTGCGCGTGTGTGCTTGCGTGAGGTACTCTCTGGGACAATGCAAGGCTCTCTGAAAGAAAGGGTCCAAATAAATTGGTCTTGTTCAGTAGGTATTTCTCGGACACCCTCTTGGACACCCGCTCAGACACCTGCTCGGACACCCGCTCTGCTTTACCCAGGACTGGGCTGATGACGAAGGGCTGAGGCAATGTGTCACGTAGCAGCATCTACAGGACATGACACACACATGCAGTCACATAGGCACGCATACACACACACACACATTCCTTACCTTACACAGTAGAGTACTTACATTGTTCAGGTGTGTTCTTTTCCATTGGACCCTTTAGGATGTGCTAGACTACACTGTAAGTAGAAGCTGGGAGAAGCTCTCCCTCTTTAATGACAGGTTCATTAGGGACTCAATAACTAACTGGACATGGATTTCAGGCCTTGATTCATGTCTGCTTTCTGTGCTCGTATACCCCACCTGTCCTCTTCAGCCTGCTGCTCTTCATCCGTATGCTAGTTTAGTAGAGAGTTAGGTTTAGGCCAGTGACCCCTCGAACCCCTCCACGCGCCCCTCCACTCCTTACAGGGAGATCACTATGCACCCTACCCCACGGATCACACTGCGCTGGAGCGGCCTGTCTGTGCTCAGTGTGTGTGTGACCAGGGGGCCATGTCGTCAGCTGTTATTGTTCCATGTGTTGTCCCTCAAACCACTATTAAATCCTTCTGCTCCTGGGTTACAACCCGCAGGTTAGAGGTCACACTAGTCCTTTAAAGATGGACGTCTCTGAGAAGCTAGTAGAGTTATCGAACACACACAGTTGACAGTGGAGGCCTGTGCAGCCCTGTCCGAACGCTCTCTGAGGGGGTCAGAGGAGAGCACCATTTGTAACGTGACTATGGTCTACAGCTGGGGAGATGGGCAGGTTTGGGTTGGGGGGGTCTCACACACACATACACTAACACACACACTCAGACTGGGAGGAGGTTCGGAGAGTGGTCAGTAATGCCCCAGTAGAATATATGGCCTGGGTCGGGGGCTGTCGTAAATCAGAGGGGTGTCATCTCGATAGTGGCTGGTGCCGGGGTCATGAGCGTGGCGTCAGCCTGCGGAATAATGTTTCTTTCTGTGGACCTGACATTGCATGACACTGACATGACACCACATCAGACACACAGCCCTTAACACCATGTAAGGACATGGAGACTCAAGGCAAGACACTGAGCTTCTATCCATCAGAGAGAGAGAGTGAGAGAGGAGGAAAGGGGGAGAAAATTGGACTTGTTCTGTTCTCAGTTCAGAAGAAAGTGAATATAGTTAACTCTCTGTCTCTCTCTCCTCTCTCTCCCTCACCTTCCACTCTCTCCTCTCTCTCTCTCCTCACCCTCACCGCTCTCTCTCCTCTCCCTCACCTCTCTTTCTCCCGCATGCTTAGCTCTGTGATACGTATAATTTCCCTGCTCCTGTCTGTCAGTGTACCCATGTCTGTAAACCCTGAATACACGACAGGGCCCCAGACATACTGACAGACAGAGGGCCTGGAGAGCGAGCTGTGCAGTGGGGCCTTCTGCACACTTGGGCCCAGGCCCTGACAGAGAGTAGAGGTGATAAGTGACTTAATGAGTTCTCTTACACACTCAGTCACCCACTGAGACTAAACGACCATTACACACAGGACTAATATATTTTCACAAAAGATTCAGACCCCATACCTCCCTCCAACCCCTCTCCTCTCTCCCTCCCTATGTCCCTCCCTCACATTTTGTCACACATCAGACTAATATGTTTTCACTCGAAATATTTTAGGCGCCGTACAATCCTTTCACTCTTCTCTCTCACTCCCTCATTCCCTCCTCTTCCTCCAACCTCTTTCCTTTCCCTCCTCTCCTCTCTTTTCATACCCTCTGCCTGTTCCCTTGTTCTTGCCTAGGTTTTTCTGCTATCCAATCAGATCCACATTGACATTATCCCACCCCTAGTTAGCCACAAGTGATTTAAAAAGCCAAACGTAACACGGGATCTGGCAGTTAATTTCAGCAATGCTGTCCCTGTCTACCCCTGTTGACAGAAAGACTTTCCCCAAAACCTTCTCAATTAAATGTTACCTGCAAAGTAGGCTAACCTGGCAGAATTATATAATAAGTATTTGTTTCAGTTGGGTGGGCTTTTGTTTTGCAAAATCTGTCATGACATATGCAGCAGCTAAAACATCGCTACTTCAGCACATTCATCTATTGCAATACATTTAAGGGGTATTACACTCAAATCAAAATGTGTTCGGTTTTTTTTCCAGCCCTAAAAAGTGTTCTTTCCTTTCACAATGCCATTGTTTCTCTGAATAATAGTAATTTTGTGAGTGTAAATCCGAGAGAAAACTGTTGGCTGTTATGCTTTCGAATATCCTTCATCACAGGATCAGAGAGAGAGAAAGTAGTCTTTCTGTAATCTCTCTCTCACTCACTCTCACTCTCACTCATATAAATTGGCTCCCGCTCCACTATCCTTTATTTTCAAGGCTGTTCACTCTTTAGGTGGGGGGTGTAAACCAGTTAACTATACGGGACAGTCTCAACTTTCAGCCTTCATTTAGCTCCTCTACTGTAATTTTACAGCTCTGTCCTAGATTTGGGTTCTAGGTTGAGTCTGTCATTTTGTGCCCTTGACTAGCAAACTGTGGCGAGATCTGTAATGTATTTTAAGAGGACCTGATGACTGGGAGAGGAGAGGGTCTGGAGGCATCCTAAATGGTACCCTATTCCATATATACTGTAGTGCAGAACTTTTAACCAGAGCCCTATGGGTGCACTTAATATGGAATAGAGTGCCGTTTGGGATGCTGCCTCTGTCTGTCTCAGTAATTGTTGGACATTTTTGCTGAACCTCCATTATATCCCAGATATGAGTGTGCCATCTTGTTCTCATGTTACCTGGCAACCCCCTCTAAGTGAGCCGTCTGATTGGGTAATAGTCGGAGAGTGGCTGTTTAATGGCAGTAGGGTCGTCCTCCAGGGTCAGAGGTTAGGGGTCAAATGTTGCCACAATCCCAGGCCCCAGGTTTAGGTTGTAAAAGAAAGTTCTCAGTGGTTTAGGAGGGCACTTCAGGGGGTTCTGGTGTGGGGGGGATATAATAGATCGGGGGAGAGTATGGGGGTGGGCATATTTCACCTGGAGGTTGACAGTTAACAACCAATCCTGGATTAGCACCTTGGTGGCTGAGAGTGGGATGTGGAGGGGGATACAGGAGTGCGTAGCTATTTCTGTTGTGTGTTTCTATGCTCTCTCTCTCTCTCTCACTCTCTCTCACAACAGCAGTGTGTCAGGTGATGATTATTTGTAGAAGGCAGGAGTGAAGTTTATTTTTATGTTTTTTAAATGTTTTCCACCAACAGCCAGGTAATGTGGATGTGTGAATGGACAGTCTCGTTGGTTTTATAGCAGGGCAAGAGTACGACATTATAACCGGATCCCTCCTTGCCAACTGTTAAACTAACTAGTGGCGTAACCACGACGACCCACACGTCACTCCTCTTGTTCAAGTATCCATTGACCACTGTATTGTGACCGAAACAGAGCATAATGCCACAAGATATCAGTCTGCTTCCTGTATAGACAGCAAGTGAGGTCTTTATGAGAGTGATGGATTGATTTCCTAACGTTCCAGAAGAAAGAACCACTTCCTGTTTAGAAGTATAGTGCCTACATACTGCCCACTAAAGGGAGGGAGGGAGGGAGAGAGAGTGAGGGAGGTAGCGGAGGGGAGGGAGCGGGAGAGAGGGAGGTGGAGGGGGAGGGCAGAGAAGAGAAGAGAAGAATGATGAGACAAGAGAGAGAGAGAATTCCTCAACATCAGAACGTCCTGTACTGGGATAAATCCCCAGAGGACTCCTTCTGGCATCTCTTTCTCCACTCCTTCAATCATCCCCTGTTCCTCAACATCTCAACCTAACCTTTCGCTCACTCCTCCAGACCTTTAAATATCCCTTCTCTTCCCTCCATCTCTCACTCAGAGCTCATATATTTCTTGCCTCCCTCTCTCTGACCTCCTCTCAATTCAATTTAAGGGCTTTATTGGCATGGTGAACATATGTTTACATTGCCAAAGCAAGTGAAATAGATCATAAAAGTGAAATAAACACTAAACAATTTACAGTAAACATTACACACAAAAGTTCGAAAAGAATAAAGACATTTCAAATGTCATATTATTTATATATACTGTGTTGTAATGATGTGCAAATAGTTAAACTACAAAAGGGAAAATAAATAAACATAAATATGGGTTGTATTTAAAATGGTGTTTGTTCTTCACTGGTTGCCCTTTTCTTGTGGCAACAGGTCACAAATCTTGCTGCTGTGATGGAACACTGTGGTATTTCAGACAATAGATATGGGAGTTTATCCAAAATTGGATTTGTTTTCTATTTCTTTGTGGGTCTGTAATCTGAGGGAAATATGTGTCTCTAATATGGTCATACATTTGACAGGAGGTTAGGAAGTGCAGCTCAGCACATAGCCTGTCTTCTCTTGAAAGCCAGGTCTGCATTGGGCAGGCTTTCTCAATAGCAAGGCTATGCTCACTCAGTCTGTACATAGTTAAAGATTTCCTTAATTTTGTGGCGTTCACAGTGGTCAGAATTTAACATCTCTTTTCTGGATTTTGATAATTAGCCTCTCTCTACATCTCTTCCTCTCTGTCTACTCTCTCCATCTCTCTCCCTCCTCTGTGTTTCCCGGTGGTCCAGTGCCTGTCCCAGCTGGATGGATGGCATTCCCCCTTCGTCATTCTCCTTCATTTTCCAACAGGCACAAATAGATTGCTGACGCAATTCTCTAACACAATTACCTTAGGAAGGGAAGACCAAATCAGAACACACACACACACACACACACACACACACACACACACACACACACACACACACACACACACACACACACACACACACACACACACACACAGAAGCACACACACAGGTCTCAGTATGACAAGAGCACCGCCAAAGTCCACTCCTACACCAAAAGCATCTGCAAGGCAGGGCTGCTATCCAAGAAGGCCAAAAGTTATGAGTCGTTTGTAGCTCTAGAAACCCCATTCTTTTAATGTTACCTCCCTGTTTATATTTTCCGAGCTTTCGAAGGCCCCCCTCTCACCCCACTCAGGTCATGTGGTAGATCAAAGGTGAAGGGTTGCAGGCTGCTCCTCCTAGAGGGGGGGTAGTGGTGTTGGAGGTCTCTTGGCAGAGGCGAGGGGTTTTAATTTGAGAAGGAGAGCCTCCCTTATGCACATCTGGTCGAGGAGAAAAGCTCATTTGAAGAAAAAACAAGAATGTTTTTATTTCCCAGGAGAGAAGAGGAACTCTAAAGTTGAACCAGTGAGGGGGAGCGACACTACTGAGGCATCCTGGGTAGTCATCCTGGGTAGTCATCCTGGGTCCTAACTGAGATGTTGTTATCTGGAGAACTGCCTTTGTTCTCTTCTCTGTCTCTGTCTCTCTCTCTGTCTCTCTGTCTCCTCTGTCTCTCTGTCTCTCTCTCTCTGTCTCTCTCTGTCTCCCACTCTATATATACACAAGCAGTGTAACTGACCCATTTTAGCATGTCAGACTGTGTGAGAGAGAGCGAAAAAAAACGAGAGGTAGAAAAGAGAGAAGCAGGGAGACAGAGAGAATGTTTTTTTTCTTCCTCCGGGTCTCAGTTAATCAACTAATTTGCTTTGTTTCAGCTGCAGCCAATCAAAGCCCAATCAAATTTACGAGGTGCTCGCCAACCTTCCTCAAACACATGCTGTATCTGTGGAGACAACCAGAACACACACACACACACACACACACACACACACACACACACACACACACACACACACACACACACACAGCTACAGCTGGGCCCTATTTCAGCAGTACAGTAGCTTTTCGTCCAGCACTCACCTGCAGCCTTCTCTGTTACTGTTATTGGAAATGGAGCGCTGCTACAGGAGATAGCTAGCTCATAGCAGATTTATGCTACACAGGTGCACCCTCTGAGCAGGACAGACACACACACACACACACACTCATACTCACTCACACACACACTCATACTCACTATCAGTCACGCATGAGGACCGCAAAAGACAGTATCTAATATCACACACTTAATGTTTGCACCACTCACTAGTCACAACATATTTTACACAAACACACACACACACACACTTCAGTACAGACACACGCGCACACACACACACACATAAACACACACACTTCAGTCCAGACACACACGAACACGCACACACTCACACACATAAACACACACATTTCAGTTCAGAAACGCACACATGTTCACACACACACACACACACACACACACACACACACACACACACACTCACACACACACACACACACACACACACACACACACACACACATTCTTCCCTATTCATGTCTTCACCACTCACTGTTATCTTCCAAACCAGGCTGAAAGCATCACCCATCTCCTCTGTTTGGGCCGCTGGAATTAACCCATATGATTCTGATTTCTGGGATTGAATAAGAGAACAATTTGTTTAATTTTAACTTAATTTATTTTCCTCTTTCCCTGCTCTGTTAGAATGCTACTTTTCTCTAGGAATATGTCTGGCATTTCCTCTGTGTGCTAACCGAGCGCTGTATCCCCAAATGCCACCCTATTCCCTTTATAGTGCATTACTTTCAACCAGGGTCCATAGGGCAAATTAGTGCACTATATAGGGATTAGGGTGCCATTTAGGACCTAGCCCTAGGTCGGAGTGGAACGGAGGTATGCGCCAGGGCCGGTCGGGGTGGGGTGGGCTTTCTCCTTGGCGTTCTGAGATGGTGTTCCGTAAGGAGCAGGCAGGAATACCGTCCAGGGATATGGTTTCCCTCCGGAAATGAGACAAAGACATTCCAAACTGGAACGTTGGGCTAGTCTAGAGTTCTAGAGTGCCTGTCTACCTGTCTGCCTGTCTACCTGTCTGCCTGTCTGTCTGTCTGCCTGCCGGAATAGGACATTCTGTCCACCTTGGCTAAACAACCTGTAGTGTTTGAGTTACAGTGAAGCATTTGGGTAGCGAAGGAAAGACATTCCATTGGTTCCATAGAATAGATTCCTAGAATTCCATCTTTATCCGTGCAGGACTGTAAAATGACAACCCTTCTAGGATGTAGAACTTATGAACTTATAAACTTGTTGTTGTTTTCATGCAGTGATCTGGCAATAACATGTATCTGTTCAGTTCATCTTATCATCGACTGTGCTTGGGCACATGGAATTAATTTAACCTGTTATTGCCCTTGAGGTCATGAAGGGAGCAGGTTGAAGTGTGTTTTGGATTTGTAGGGGTGGGGGGGGGGTTACAGTAGCCTAGGGGTATTCTGGCCTCTGCAGCTGGATGGCTGGGGGGGCGTTGAGGCTAGGGTGAGATGATGATGATGATGATGAGGGGTATGCATTGCAACAATATGTCTAGTTGGCTAGAATAAATACATATTTTATTTTCACATACTGTACACCTTATTGGTGCAGTGAAATGTGTTGTTTTACAGGCTCAACCATAGTAGTACGGCACCCCTGGAGCAAATTAGGTTTAAGTGCCTTGCTCAAGAGCACATCGATAGATATTTCACCTTGTCGGCTGGGGTATTCAAACCAGCGACCCCAACACTCTAACCGCTAGGCTACCTGCCGCCCCAAGGTCAGATGGCACACTGCCACCCAAAATGCAGTGGGGTTTATTTGTATGCTTATTCACTGTGTTTGTTTACTGTATTGGTTGTTTTGACATTATGGGATGATGCACTATGTTGGGGTATGGAAAGACGGGTGTCAAAGAGGCAGTAGAAATGTTCTGGAATGTTGGGAACACTGTGTGGAGTGGTGAAATCAGTCGGTCAGTCAGTGACAGCAGCAGGCACAAACACTATACGCCCAGGCACATAACTGAGACCCCGCTTTCCGTGGCCGGACTACTGACTCCATATATAAAACCACCTCGGAGAGTTTCCAACCCTGAGAGAGAGAGAGAGAGAGAGAGAGAGCATTCCTCCAGCTACAGATCATACACAGACAGCTACACATCATACACAGACAGCTACACATCATACACAGACAGCTACACATCATACACAGACAGCTACACATCATACACAGACAGTCACCCTCTCAATCTCTGTCGGTCTCTCTCTTGCGTTCTATTTATCTTTTTATGTCTGCCCCTGCTTTATGTCTCTCTCTGTTTCTACTCTCTCTCTGTTTCTACTCTCTCTGTTTCTACTCTTTCTGTGTTTCTACGCTCTCTTTCTCTTTGGCTCCCGAGTGGCACAGCGGTCTAAGGCACTGCATCTCAGTGCTAGAGGCATCACTGCAGACCCTGGTTCGATCCCAGGCTGTATCACAACCGGCCGTTATCGGGAGTCCCATAGGGAGGGCACACAATTGGCCCAGCGTCATCCAGGTTAGGGGAGGCCGGAGTAGGCCGTCATTTTAAATAAGAATTTGTTCTTAACTGACTTGCCTAGTTAATTTTTTTTTATTGTTTAAAAAATAAAAATGTGTCTACTCTCTCTCTCTCTCTCTCTCTCTCTCTCTCTCTCTCTCTCTCTCTCTCTCTCTGTTTCTACTCTCTCTCTCTGTTTCTACTCTCTCTCTCTCTCTCTCTCTCTGTTTCTACTCTCTCTTTCTGTTTCTACTCTCTCTCTCTCTCTCTCTCTCTCTCTCTCTCTGTTTCTACTCTCTCTTTCTGTCTCTGTCTACATGAAATAGATTTAATACATCCACCTCTCTCTGTCTGTAATAAGATAATACTCAGCTGACTTTCTAGGAGAGAGTAACAATAGCTGTTGAACACAGTGTAGTGTTTTTACATGTGGTCGTCACACTGGTCTCTGTCCCCCTCCACCCTCCCATTTCCCTGTTTGTGTGTGTGTGTGTGTGAGTGTGTGTGTGTGTGTGTGTGTGAGTGTGTCATCACCAAGTTGGTTTCTCCATTTCTCTGTTGGGGAGGGAGACATGATGCCCTTTAAACAGTGACACACCATGACCCCCCCCCCACACCCTTCCCACCCCTGCCCTCTCCTGAGGTGATTGATGGATACCCCCTCACCCCTTCAGATGCGTAGCGTTTCGTGTGTTCAGCTGTGTGTCCCAGACCTGAAGCCTGGTCGGCGCCAGTGACGGCAGCAGTCCTGCTGTCCACAACTCACACAAGTTGAAAACATGAATATGTGTGTGCATGCCTGTGAATCAGAGCGCAGAGTTTGTAGCAACAAACATTTATTCAGTTAAGACGCTTTTGTCCCTGACTCTCACCACACCTCGATGATGTCACCGTCACAGTTGGTGTTTGGCTGTTGTCTTGGGTGTGTGATGGTTATCTACCTGTCTGTTGATACATGTTTGAGAGAGAGAGAGAGAGAGAGAGATCAGTATTGTTTAAATACTTTCATCTGCTGATGGTCACGTTATACCTCCAGGGCGTTGCCACGCCAACATTACCCTGACCACTCACTTTCACTCTCACACGCACACAGAGACACACACCATTACTGTGAAAAAGCCCCCGTGGCTGTAGTCTTTCAGGCCGTGTATTTTACAGGGCCCGGGGCTGGTGCCTTTACTGAACCGGATCACTCCGGTGGTCTCTCCTCCTCCTGTTCTCTCTCCTCATCTTTCTCTATGGGAAAGAGGTTGGGAGAAAATTCTACGCTGATACACAGAGAGCACAGTAGAGAGAGGAGAGGGAGGCAAAGAGATAATCTTTCCTTTGTTGAAAGTGATCTGGTTTCATTTGTATTTTGGTAGAAGGCAGAGCCGCTGATTCTGAGGTTGTTTGATTTGGCGTGGATTATTATTCTGCCTAATTGGCTTTTAACAAGGTTTTAACTCCGGTATGTAAAACCCCGGCTAGGGCTCTACCACCCACCACCAAGGTCCAACCAAGGTTAAAACAAACCAGATTCTCATTTTGCCCCCGTTCAGCGCCCCCAGTGTGTGTGAGTGTTCAGCACAATTCCCCTGTTGAACCCCTTTGCAGTCACTTTGTGCTTGTGAATCTCTCTCTGTCTGTCTCTCTGTCGCTCTGTCTGTCTCTCTGTCGCTCTGTCTGTCTCTCTGTCGCTCTGTCTCTCTGTCTCTCTGTCGCTCTGTCTCTCTGTCTCTCTGTCGCTCTGTCTGTCTGTGTGCAGTGTTTTTGTGCATCCTAATTATCACAACTATATCCCTACCATGCCTACACACACACGTCCGCTCGCATGTGCACTTACATAATCACACAGTTTTCTTGAGTGTGTGTGCATATGTGTCTTGGCAGGGATTCCTCACTGTTCAACTATTTTGTTCACATTTATAAATATAAATCAATAAAGAAGCTATTCTGTAATGTCACTGCTTCCCATGAACTGTCAATAACAACGTTCCCTCCCTTAACTCTTATCTTATCAAAACAACAGATAGTTGGAATATTTCGATTCGGAAACAGCCTTCGGCAATCATGTATTTTATGAGGGAGAGAATGTTTCCCACTACAGTGTGCGTGTGTGTGTGTGTGCCAGGAGGAAATCCAAAACGCACTTGTCGTTTGTTTGTTCCTTGCCAACCGTTTCTAGAGAACAGATAAGTACCTTTGTCTATAAAGGTTTGTCAGTGTGGGATCCGATGCATCTTTGCTTGGCACTCACGCATTAAGGAGATAGATTGAGGGTAAGGCCCTGCGATAGACTAGCATCCGGTCCAGGGGGTGAACTTTACATCAAGCTGCCTCATGCGACAGAAACAGCAGATAGGAGCAGGAGCCTATCAGCACAGGTCAACGCTTCTACTACTTATCATGATCAAGTGATGGAGAACTCTATGTAGCCAGATAATGTGTTGCAGTATGTAGGCCTAAGTCAGAATATTAATGTGGAAATAGTTTTAGTTTAAATAAAGTATTCTCCCCTCTGTCCCAGAGCATGAATTGAAGTAATATTTAGACGTGTGTGTGTGTGTGTGTGTGTGTGTGTGTGTGTGTGTGTGTGTGTGTGTGTGTGTGTGTGTGTGTGTGTGTGTAAATATTACATTGCATACACTCTCCGTCTTGGAACCCACAGAGGAAGAGCAATCAGCTCTGTTTTATTAATTTCTCCTATTGAATCTAGAGGCTGTGTTATAGTTCCGCTAGCCATTATGTGTCTGTCATTGTCTTTATGTGTCTGTCATTGTCTTTGTGTGTCCCTGTCATTGTCTTCATATGTACGTGTCATTATCGGCGCTGACAGAGAGGTCTGCCTTGTGACTAGCTCTTAGGAAACTTTGTGACTAGCTTTGCAGTATTTACTTTGTTTTATGTGTTATTGTTTACATTATTAGCCCAGAACATGTTTTGTGTTATTACATACAGCCGGGAAGAACTATTGGATATCCGAGCAGAACATGTTTTGTGTTATTACATACAGTCGGGAAGAACTATTGGATATCAGAACGGCGGCACTACCAGCATTACGACCAGGAATACAGATCCTTTATTCTCTCCCCCCAGGGCAATTTACTGTCAGGGCCAAGGTCTGAAGATCTAGGTGCTGCTGTAGGGTCTCCTTGGTTGGGGACAGAAGCACCAGATCATCAGCAAACAGTAGACATTGACTTCAGATTTTAGTAGGGTGATGCTGGGTGCTGCAGACTGGTCTAGTGCCCTCGCCAATTCGTTGATATATACTGTATTATTGATGAGGGTGGGGCTCAAGCTGATAATGCAGAGGATTTTCCCAAGGTTGCTGTTGACGCATATCCCACGGTAGTTATTGGGGTCAAATTTGTCTAAACTTTTGTGGATTAGGTTGATCAGTCCTTGGTTCCAAATATTGGGGAAGATGCCAGAGCTGAGGATGATGTTAAAGTGTATAAGTATAGCCAATTGGAATTTGTGGAGTGTATGTTTTATCTTTTCATTTGGAATACCATCAACACCAGACGTGGTTAGATTCTATGGATGCTTCAATTACATTAAGCTGGTTTCTGACGTGCTGTTCCTTCTTTTTCTGTATTGTTTTAGTGATTCACCATAGTGAAGGTGTAGGCTCAGGTTTTCTGGGTCTCTATGTCTTTGGTTGGATAGGTTTCTCAATCTCTTTCTTAAGTTTTAGCTTTATTCATCAAACCATTTGTCATTGTTGTACATTTTCTTAGGTTGTCTGCTTGAAATGTTTAGATTTGATAGGGGAGCTGAGAGCTGAGAGTTTAGGTTTTCTGCTGCCAAGTTTACACCTTCACTATTACAGTGAAAAGTTGTCAGGGAAGTTATCTAGAAGGGATTGAATTTGTTGTTGCTTAATTGTTTTTTGGGGTCGTTTCTGCACTACTTTCCTCCATCTATAACTGTCTCTGTCGCTCTGTTCACATAGACTGTGATTTTTCTGTGATCTGATAGGGGTGTCAGTGGACTGACTGTCCACTGGGTTGAGGTCAGTGATAAAGTAGTCTACAGTACTACTGCAAAGGGATGAGCTGTAGGTGTACCTACCATAGGAGTCTCATCAAAGCCTACCATTGACTAAGTACAGACCCAGCGTGTGACAGAGCTGTAGGAGTTGTGACCCGTTTCTGTTGGTTGTTTTGTCATAGTTGTGTCTAGGGGGGCATATGGGGGAGGGAATGCTGTCACCTCCAGGTAGGTGTTTGTCCCCATGTGTGCTAAAAGGTTCTTGTCCAGTTCTGGTATTTAGGTCCCCACAGACTAGTATATGTCCCTGGGCCTGGAAATGGTTGATCTCCCCCTCTAAGATGGAGAAGCTGTCATTGTTAAAGTATGGGGATTCTATTGGGGGGATATAGGTAGCACAAATGAGGACATTTTTCTCTGTTGAAATAATTTCATTATGAATTTCTAGATGTTCCTGTTTTGACTAATTTAATAGAGTGGATTTGGTCTGCTCTATACCAAATTAGCACACCCCCTGAGTCTCTTCCCTGTTTCACACCTGGTAGTTTGCTGGATGGGACTACCAGCTCTCTGTAACCTAGAAGGCAACCAGTGGGTCCGTCTACTTTATACCTTGTTTCTTGTAGGATGACAATGTCTATATTTCTAATTTCTTTGATGAAGTCTGGGTTCCTGCTCTTTAGTCCAAAGGCAGGTGACCTCAGACCTTGTATATTCCAGGATTAGATAGTAAAATCAGACCTTGTATATTCCAGGATTAGATAGTAAAATCAGACCTTGTATATTCCAGGATGAGATGGTAAAATCTTTGTGTTCCATAGTGTCCAGTGTTTTTGTGTGGTTTAGACCTGGACCATCTCTCTCTCACTCACTCACTCACACTCACACCACAGGGTGGCTCATGAAAGAGCCCAAATCAAACAGATGGTTGCCCCTCACCCCCTGCTCCCCTCACCCTGTCCCGTCCCGTCCCATCCCATCCCTCGTAGTTCTGGGGGCAAGGCACCGGTTTCCTGTGCTTCCCCAACACGTGGAGGCATTGTCTTTTAGCTGTGTCTCTCTCACATACTCCTCTACTGTTTACTGTACTGCTCTTCTCAGACACACTGTACACATCTCACCAGGTAGTATGACTATCAACAATGACTGATCTGATAGTGTTACTACTGTGATAACACTGAAGTGTTTGTCTCCTTAGTTCTCTGTGTTGCAATGGATACATGTGTTGATGCTCATGTTGTGTGTTAATTGAGCCTTGTACTTGTCTACCTCAGTATCTGTCCTCCTGACTGTAAGTCAGTCATCAGCACTACAATAATTATTGTAATTGTCATTAGAGAGAGGTGTTAATGGTGTTAGAGGATGAGGGTTGCCACGGTAGCTACCCTGGGATACCTGCTGTTAATAAACAATAACAGGAAGTAGACTGTGTGTTTTCAGGAAGCAGTCTGTGTGTTCTATGGCTCCCATAAGCCCCTGCTGCAACAGTCAGATAACACTAATGAACCACCAACAGCACATCAGATGGGAGAGGGGTAGCTTTTTCTCAAATGGCATGCTATTCACTATGTAGTGCAATACTTTGACCAAGGCCCATAGGGATCTGGCTGAAAGTAGTGCACTAAGTAACGATTAGAGTGTGATTTGTGATTCAGCCAGACAAGGGTAATAATGTTTTTTCAAATATTGTTTTTTCCCCACTTTTTGCCTGAGAAAAGATGACTGTGTGATTTCCCACCTGTCCCTATATGCCTCTGATTCCCATGGTAGTTTATATTTTATCAGTGTTGTGTCAGAATTATGGAGGGAAAAAAATCTGAAACACAGAGACATAAACACGTGCGCCAATACATACACACACACACACACACACACGCACGCACGCACGCACGCACGCGGTCGTTCACATAGACACACTGCTCTTTGTTCTGGGAGCTGCTGGTAATAAATTAAAGCCAGATAGTTTCCTCTGTGACAGCCCACCTGGGTAACGTATCGGCTCTATCTAAACCACGTCAGAGGAACACACACACACACACACACACACACACACACACTTTCTCTTACACACACTCACATGCACCCGCGCACACACACTAATACTTGCATACTCTCTCTTTGTTTCTCCCTCTTGCACACACACACACACCCTTACACACTGTTCTTTGTGTGAGTTATACACTCCTTGTCCGTGTCAGTGTTAGTGTCAGCTGATTTGGGCCCCGCTCTCCTCCTAGGCCTAATAATCAATCCAAGATGTCTACTGTTTCCATGGCAGCCATAGTGAGGCCCCATGCACCCCTATAAATACACTAACAGCTTTCTTAAATATGTGACAAAATACCATTAAAGTTTACAGGCTGGGCCTCTGTCTGCACCCCCTTTTATCCAGGGGAAAAGAGGCTGAGCTTCCACCTGCGAGGGAGGGATGGAGGGAAGAGAGAGGGATGGAGGGGAGAGCGAGGGAAGGAGGGATGGAGGGGAGATGGAGGGATGGAGGGATGAAGGGAAGAGAGAGGGAAGGAGGGATGGAGGGGAGAGAGGGAAGGAGGGATGGAGGGAAGAGAGAGGGAAGGAGGGATGGAGGGGAGAGCGAGGGATGGAGGGGAGAGCAAGGGAGGGGGCAGTTCCATAAAGCTTAAATAGGGTGACTATTGCATTCCCTCCTGCTGAGTTTTATCATGGCATCGCTGAATGAGTCTCACACACACACACACACACACACACACCTGCTCTAGATTGTCCAATTTGTTAGCCATGGGCTGCCCGCTGTGGGGGAGTGTAAAGGGTCAACAGCCTGATACTATCTCATGAGTTAACTCTCCACTGGGACAAGAGGCTGAGAGACTCAAGACACACACCTCACCTCAGGAACGTTATAGGGGAAACACTGGAGGGAAGAAAGGATGTGGGAAAACATGAGGAAGGATAGACGAGTATTGAAAGTGTGACGTGTGGAGAAAAAATATTGATGATGCTGAATGACGGACAGAGAGAGGGAATTGGAGGGAGCGAGAGAAACGGAGGGAGAGAGAGAAACGGAGGGAGAGAGAGAAACGGAGGGAGAGAGAAACGGAGGGAGAGAGAGAAACGGAGGGAGAGAGAGAAACGGAGGGAGAGAGAGACTGAGGGAGAGAGAGAAACGGAGAGAGACAGCTAGAGACACAGTTAGCTAGAGACACAGTTAGCTAGAGACACAGTTAGCTAGAGACACAGTTAGCTAGAGACACAGTTAACTAGAGACACAGTTCGCTAGAGACACAGTTAACCACGCCCCCTCCTCACTCCTCTGTCTGCTCACGGTTTCTCACTTTAACCGTTGGGAGAGAAAAAATTATATTCTACAATCTCTCTCTATCTCATACACAGACTCACAGCTATCTGGTCTGATTTGAATAATTATGTACAGCGTTATCACTTCTCTGCTGTAGTAAGTAGACAAGAGCACTCCCTCAGTTTAGACACATCTCTATCTCACTCGCCTTTATCAGAGCCAGACTTGCAGACTACAATGCCCATAATCCATCTGACCTACAGACTACAATACCCAAAGTCCAACTGACCTACAGACTACAATATCGATAGTCCAACTGCTTTCTCACCCTATGTCAGACCCAGCATACAATCATTATGAATCACTGATAAAACTATGCATACGCATACTCCCCCAGCATGCCTGGTACTGAATGATATGGCTACTTTTAGACCCACAGTCTCATTCAGATCGGAGGGCATAGCTTCCTCCTCACAGTGCTGGGATTATTCTGCCCGTAGGGAGTCTGTATTGCATATACGTAGATATGGGAGTCAATATAAACAGTGGCTGCTGGGTCAGTTGAGTTGAGAGGCAGCATTCACGTCTTTCTCCCACCCCTCTCGCCTTTCTCCTCTCCCTCTCTCCTTTCTCCTCCCCCTCTCTCCTTTCTCCTCCCCCTCTTTCTGTTTGTTTTTATTCCTCTCCTCTCAAATAAAGGAAGACTTTTCTGGCGGAGCTTCAGTCGATGCTGCAACACTCTCCTCCACCGCACCACTGGCCATAACTACTGACTCTGTAGTTATTTTAAACGCACTTCACATCCTCTCTAGCCCCCCATTTACTGCCTATTCATAACCACGGCATGGGAGATTAGCCTATAGCTACTATATTTAACTATCTAGTGTGTGTGTGCGTGCACGTGCACGTGTGAGACTGTGTGTATTCCGGTCCACCCACATCGTATGAGAGGGCTCCTTTGAGAAATGTGTTTCACCATGTTCTCACGGTGTAAAAATTACGCTATCGCTAACCCTTAAAGAACAGCAGCTCTGTCCACATTACACGAGCAGGGATAATTTTTGTGTTTATGTGTGTGTTTATACTGTTTACTGATGGCTAACTGTTCAGAGCAAGAGTTCAAATTCAGTGTGTGTGTGTGTGTACCGCTATGTTTAGACGTGTATGTCATGCTGTAGTTATATCAGCGGCCTGGATGAGTGGAGGCCCAGCCTAGTTAATGTCTTACTTAATGGAATGTGCATATTTGAGAGAATATGTCTGTCTTTGATTTATTGCCATGGCTCTGGTGTCGTCAGGGAAGTGTGTGTGTGTGTGTGTGTGTGTGTGTGTGTGTGTGTGTGTGTGTGTGTGTGTGTGTGTGTGTGTGTGTGTTGTATTTATGTACTTATTTTGACTATCGTGTTTCTCTCCGATTCCACCTCAGTCTGTGGCGTTTTGATCAACAGTTGAAGTGTCTATCAGCGCGTCTCGTTCACTCAGTCTCGGGTTCCCTCTCTATCACTGGAGAACCGGAACCGTTGATTTTGTCACCGAACGAGTGTTCACGGTCCAACCGCTGCCTACCACAACCGCTAGGAACAACCAACAGTGGTCACAGCCATCCAAACAACGCAGAGGAGCTGTAATCTGTGAGCCTGCGTCATCCCTCAGAGGGTGTGCGTGTGTGTGTGTGTGTGTGTGTGTGTGTGTGTGTGTGTGTGTGTGTGTGTACAGGGTGAGGTCAGTGTGTAAATATAGCCTCTCTGCTCTCTCTCTCTCTGATGTCCAGACAGTCTGTGTCTGACAAGGAAAAATGCTGCAGTCTTGCTTTTCTGGTCAAAACACAACAGGGCAGGAGGAGGGGAGAATGGGGGAGGAGAGAAGGGGAGGAGAGACTGGGGAGAGGAGGAGGGTTAACACTTTCAGTGCTCACTAAAAATAGGGGTTCAGTCATAATAATTGAAACGAAACGTCCTGCTAAAAATCACTGCTCCATAGCAGCCATTTGGATGAAGTGTGCTCCCTTAGGGCGAGCCTGGGAAAATTAAGTTAGTGTGTGTGTGTGGGTGTGTGTCTTGTAAGTCATAATTAGTTGGAAATCATAGTTTTCTCTAAATCATGGTTTGTATTGGCCCAGGACGGTCTGTTCTAGATTAAGGCTCTAGTCTGGTCCAGCCTGTTCACAACCCTGCCAGTCCTCACTGACTCACTCCTGTCCCTGCCTGAACTGAGGAACAGAGAGAGAAAAAAGAGGAAGGGAAAGGGACTGGGATGGAGAAATGATGGCGCCAGAAAGAAAGAGAGCAGGGGACTGGGATGGAGAGATAATAGGGCCAGAAAGAAAGAGAGCAGGGGACTGGGATTGAGAGATGATAGGGCCAGAAAGAAAGAGAGCAGGGGACTGGGATGGAGAAATGATGGGGCCAGAAAGAAAGAGAGCAGGGGACTGGGATGGAGAGATAATAATAGGGCCAGAAAGAAAGAGAGCAGGGGACTGGGATTGAGAGATGATAGGGCCAGAAAGAAAGAGAGCAGGGGACTGGGATGGAGAGATGATAGGGCCAGAGGGTGAGAGAAGGGTCAGTGGATGGAAGGATGACTAGGTTAGAGGGAGGGAGAGGGCATGAGGCTGGGATGGATGGAGAGAGCATGAGGCTGGGATGGAGGGAGAGAGAGCATGTATTTTTTTTATTTAACCTTTATTTAACTAGGCAAGTCAGTTAAGAACAAATTCTTATTTACAATGACGGCCTCCACCGGCCAAACTGTGAAGTATGAAGTTAGGATGCCTGTGCCAGAGAATGGATGAGACACGACTGGCTCCAAAACTGTTAAGGAGTCTCTCTCTCCTCTCTCTCTCTCCCCTCTCTCTATCTCATGTCCCTCTCTCTCTCTCTCTCTCTCTCTCTCTCTCAATTCAATTCAAGGGGCTTTATTGGCATGGGAAACATACAGTATGTTAACATTGACAAATAAAGTGAAATAAACAATTATAAACAATTAAAAAATTAACAGTAAACATTACACTCACAGAAGTTCCAAAAGAGTAAAGACATTTCAAATGTCATATTATGTCTATATACAGTGTTGTAACAATGTGCAAATGTTTAAAGTATAAAAGGGAAAATAAATAAACCTAAATATGGGTTTTATTTACAGTGGTGTTTGTTCTTCACTGGTTGCCCTTTTCTTGTGGTAACAGGTCACACATCTTGCTGCTGTATTTCAGCCAGTAGATATTTTTTATTTCACCTTTTATTTAACCAGGTAGGCCAGTTGAGAACAAGTTCTCATTTACAACTGCGACAACCTGGCCAAGACAAAGCAAAAGCAGTGTGACAAAAAACAACACAGAGTTACACATGAGAATAAACAAACGCACAGTCAATAACACAATAGAGTATCTATATACAGAGTGTGCATATGGGAGTTTATCAAAATTTGATTTGTTTTCAAATTCTTTGTGGATCTGTGTAATCTGAGGGAAATATGTGTCTCTAATATGGTCATACATTTGGCAGGCGGTTAGGAAGTGCAGCTCAGTTTCCACCTCATTTTGTGGTCAGTGTCCACATAGCCTGTCTTCTCTTGAGAGCCAAGTCTGCCTACGGTGGCCTTTCTCAATAGCAAGGCTGTGCTCACTAAGTCTGTACATAGTCAAAGCTTTCCTTAATTTGGGTCAGTCACAGTGGTCAGGTATTCTGCCACTGTGTACTCTCTGTTTAGGGCTAAATAGCATTCTAGTTTTTTTGTTAGTTCTTTCCAATGTGTCAATGGATTTTCTTTTTGTTTTCTCATGATTTGGTTGGGTCTAACTTCCTTAGGGGACTCTTCTCCAGGTTCATCTCTCTGTAGGTGACGGCTTTGTTATGGAAGGTTTGGGAATCGCTTCCTTTTAGGTGGTTGTAGAATTTTACGGCTCTTTTCTGGATTTTGATAATTAGTCGGTATCGGCTTAATTCAGCTCTGCATCCATTATTTGGTGTTTTACGTTGTACACTGGGGATATTTTTGCAGGATTCTGCATGCAGAGTCTTAATTTGGTGTTTGTCCCATTTTGTGAATTCTTGGTTGGTGAGCGGACCCCAGCCCTCACAACCATAAAGGCAATGGTTTCTATAACTGATTCAAGTATTTTTAGCCAGATCCTAATTGGTATGTCAAATTTTATGTTCCTTTTGATGGCGTAGAAGGCCCTTCTTGCCTTGTCTCTCAGATCGTTCACAACTTTGTGGAAGTTACCTGTGGCGCTGATGTTTAGGTCAAGGTATGTATCGTTTTTTGTGTGCTCTAGGGCAACGGTGTCTAGATGGAATTTGTATTTGTGGTCCTGACAACTGGACCTTTTTTGGAACACCATTTTTTTGGTCTTACTGAGATTGACTGTCAGGGCCCAGGTCTGACAGAATCTGTGCAGAAGGTCTAGGTGCTGCTGTAGGACCTCCTTGGTTGGGGACAGAAGCACCAGAAAACAGTAGACGTTTGACTGTCTCGGTCTCTTATTAGATGCCGTCTCAATAAACAATTGCCTTACTCTCCCTCTCTCCTCTCTCTCTCTCCTGTCACTCTCTCTCTCTCTCTCCTGTCAAATTCAAATTGCTTTATTGGCATAATATACAATTTGTAGATATTGCCAAAGCAGTATAGTGGTACAGCATTTCAGTAAATACAGTACAATGACGATAATGCAATACAGTTAATTTCAGTAGTAATAATAATAATAATAGTACATATAATAATGTATTTTATAATCATGCAATTTCAGTAGTAATAATAATAGTACATATAATCATGTATACAGGTACAACACTGCTGCTGTTGTATTGGGGAATTTTCGGTCAATTAATTTAATTAAAGAAAAATAAGATTATTAAAAAAAATAATGTTCTAATAAATAAACAACCAAATGAACATGGATGATGGTTACACTATGTATTACTTAAGTTATATACAATGTAAATACTTAAAGGAATTATTGGTCATGGTATGTCCCTCAGGCTATGGCAATCATATACATGTCTGCCAGTAATATTTGCGGTTTCTCCCTCACCCAGAATATTTAGCTTTATGTTACTATTAAATGCACAGAAGTTGGGAATTGATTGAGATATTTTATTGAGAAAATAGTTTCTTATTTGGGAGTATTTCTCACAGTAGAAGAAAAAGTGCATCTCTGTCTCTACCTCCCCTGTCTCTACCTCCAGGTTGGCCAAGTCATCATCAAATCTGTTGTTTTGTCATTTATAAAGATCTATTGTTTGGAGGTTTATAAAGATCTATTTTTTGGAGGTTTATAAAGATCTATTGTTTGCAGGTTTATAAATATCTATAGTTTGGATGTTTTATAAATATCTATAGTTTGGATGTTTATAAAGATCTATTGTTTCGACGTTTTACAAATATCAATTTTTTGGATGTTTTATAAATATCTATTGTTTGGACGTTTATAAAGATCTATTGTTTCAACGTTTTACAAAGATCAATTTTTTGGATGTTTTATAAATATCTATTGTTTGGACGTTTATAAAGATCCATTGTTTGGGCGTTTATAAAGATCTATTGTTTGGACGTTTATAAATATCTATAGTTTGGATGTTTATAAAGATCTATTGTTTCGACGTTTTACAAAGATCAATTGTTTGGATGTTTTATAAATATCTATTGTTTGGAGGTTTATAAAGATCTATTGTTTGGACGTTTATAAAGATCCATTGTTTGGACGTTTATAAAGATCTATTGTTTGGACGTTTATAAATATCTATAGTTTGGATGTTTATAAAGATCTATTGTTTCGACGTTTTACAAAGATCAATTGTTTGGATGTTTATAAATATCTATTGTTTGGACGTTTATAAAGATCTATTGTTTGGACGTTTATAAAGATCAAATTTTTGGATGTTTTATAAATATCTATTGTTTGGATGTTTATAAATATCTATTGTTTGGACGTTTATAAAGATCTATTGTTTGGACGTTTATAACGATCTATTGTTTGGACGTTTATTAAGATCTATTGTTTGTACGTTTATAAAGATCCATTGTTTGGACGTTTATAACGATCTATTGTTTGGACGTTTATAAAGATCTATTGTTTGGACGTTTATAAAGATCTATTGTTTGGACGTTTATAAAGATCTATTGTTTGGACGTTTATAAAGATCTATTGTTTGGACGTTTACAAAAGCTCAGAACTTTCTTATCACCTTTGTCTCCAGGTGCTTTGCATATCTACACAGTTACCAGCTCACCTGACACAGCCCTTAGGGTGTGCGCGGGGGTGCACGTGCTCATGCTCTCCTGCATCTACGTGTGCGTGTGTGTGAGTGTGTGAGTCAGGTGTGTGCGCATGTGTCAGGTGTGTGTGTGTGTGTGTGTGTGTGTGTGTGTGTGTGTGTGTGTGTGTGTGTGTGTGTGTGTGTGTGTGTGTACACGTCAGGTGTGTGTGTGTATATATATGGTGTGTGTGCCTGTGTGTGTATCACTGTTGTTAATCCAGCCAGTTGAGCACGGGCAGCGCCACCAGACAAAGAACTAAGAGGTGTGTCGAGCAGCTAGCAGAGCAACGGAGGAAACTGTCAGACATGTCCGCACCACTCTAATCCTCTGTTGGATCACACACTCATGCACACTCACACACACACACTCACTCATATGCATCAAACACACAGCACTTACTCTTTATCCTATCTTTATTGACTCTTTGTGCCAAATATGTTCACCTTTTGAATACCTGTCTGTCACTGAGAAAACAACACACCTGCCAAGACTAGACCTACACCATTCTGTCACTGAGAAAACACATTGTCCTGCCAAGACTAGACCTACACCATTCTTGATGAAATTCATACTCCTCCTCCCAACCCTTGTGTATCACTTCACCCTGGTTGACCTTAGCCTGGTCCCAGATCTCTCTGTGCTGTCTTGCCAACTCCTATGAACATTGTCACACCAGTAATCATAGGAGTTGGCCAGACCTCACAAACAGCTCTGGGCCCAGGCTATGTGTGGGCATGTGTGGAAACGCTTGATTGACAGCTGCTAATTGCAGCAGAGAATCTGGTTCCAGACCGTTTTGGATTCAGGACTTAGAGAGTAAGTTAGCATACTATATAGGGACTGCCCCTTGTGCTGGAAATATATCGGAAAGCAGCAGTGATTGATGCACAATATATTTCTTTACAGCATGTACAATGCCCTGATTTAAGTAAATGTCACGTATGACTTATGGCTGCTTTGGCCAACTTATCAGAACTCCACTATATTTAAGGGTTCCACTGAGTGTGTGTATAAGTGGGAGTGTAGAGGAGGTTAAAGCCTAAACGTTCTGACTTCTGACCCGCTCGGTCATGTTGGTGATGTCCTAAGTAAAGTTCTGCCTCCCATGAGGACGTATAAGGGGGGATGTATATAAACAGAACAGCACAGTGTTTCTCTACAGTACTAGTAGGAGGTTATCAGGCCTGGGTCATATTATATTTCACTTCTGAGGCCCTGGCTCCATGACTCCATTTTGGAGCCGTAATTTTAATACTATTTGCCTAATCTGGGTACAAGATGGCTGCCGCTGATTGCAGGCGTATCCGGGAAACGGTTGCCGTGATGGATGTCCGAAGGGTTGTGCTGATAACAGTAACGTCTGACGTCCATGATGCTTGAGCTACAACATGCTTTTAGCTGGCAACGTTGGGGAGTGTGTGTGTGTGTGCGTGCGTGCGTGCGTGCGTGCGTGTGTCTGTATGAGTGATTTTGTAAAGTTAAGTCATTAATCTTAGCCCCCTATCAGTAGTTAAGTGTGGGACTGGCAGGCTGGGGCTGCATCTGCTACGATTCAAGACTTTTCAAAATAACTTTATCGGTACCTACCTACTCTGAGCGAGGACATGTAACACCCCAGGACCATATTCCTTCATGACAAATTGATGTAAATATGTTTATTCATCCCAAAACTGACAGGTTTGAAGTCAATGTCTCAATAATAATTCAGGCTCTATACGGTTACAGGTAGATAGATAGATAGATAGATAGATAGATAGATAGATAGATAGATAGATAGATAGATAGATAGATAGATAGATAGATAGATAGATAGATAGATAGATAGATAGATAGATAGATAGATAGATAGATAGATAGATAGATAGATAGATAGGTACTTTATTTATCCCCCGGGGGGGGAAATTTCATTATCAAGCAGCTACAACAAAAACACAGGGCAGGTGCAAAATGCCACAACGAAAGTACACAAAAGACAGATACACGGTACATGATACATAGAGCGGCAGTATGAAAAAGTATAGAAATACAGGATATCTGGAGTGCAAAAAAAGGTATATTTATATATAGGCCTTCCTAGTTATATAGGCCTTTCTTTTCACAGTTGTGAAGTGATAGATACACTCTCCAGAAACCCAGACCCTTAGTGGGTGATGTAACCGTGAGTGAGAGTACTTTCTGGCAGAGTAACGTTAGGCAGCAGTAAGGCTGAACTGTATACTGGTGTTATGAGATGGGAGAGACGCCAGCATTCCCTCTCCACCACAGAATCAGATTGTGCCATAGTTAGTTATGTTGTTTTATTTGAACTGCATGCATGTATTGTAACTGAGGTAGTAGTTTAGTAACAATGTGACTTGTTTTGTCTTTCAGCTCTCTCTCTCTCTCTCTCTCTCTGTGTGTGTGTGTGTGTGTGTGTGTGTGTGTGTGTGTGTGTGTGTGTGTGTGTGTGTGTGTGTGTGTGTGTGTGTGTGTGTGTGTGTGTGTGTGTGTGTGTGTGTGTGTGTGTGTGTGTGTGTGTGTGTGTGTGTGTGTGTGTGTGTGTGTGTGTGTGTGTGTGTGTGTGTTTTGTTTAAACCCCAGAGGTTAACAGTGCTAGCAGGGTCTGATCGGGTACTCTGCATGGCTCTAACTACATCTCTGTTAAGTGTTTACTGGGAGCTGTCACACATTTCAGCTTTTCTGAAACACTGAGAGAGGAGACAAGGGGACAGAGGAGACAAGGGGACAGAGGAGACAAGGGGACGGAGGAGACAAGGGGACAGAGGAGACAAGGGGACGGAGGAGACCGGTGGGGACAGAGGAGACTGGGAGAAAGGAGACGAGGAGGCAGGGGGAGAAAGGAGACAGGGGACAGAGGGGACAAGGGGAGTGTAGATAGTTAGAGGTCAGGGTTTGGTGGGTATTTGTAAAAGTTTGGAGGTGTAGGGTTCAGGGAGTTCCTGGGGTGTTTGGCTAGAGCTGGAGTGAGTGTGAGGGGTTTGGTGTGTATACATGTAGGTGGATTTTGGGGGTTGTAGGTTTGGCCAGGCCATGGAAGTTGTGGGTGCAGGGAGTTAGTGTGCATTTATACTGTGAAGGTGGGGGTGTAGATGGGTGTGTGGAGGGGGTGTACGTTTGATCAGAGCTAGGGTGGGTGGAGGGGTAGAGGTGGAGGTCAGGGACTGGTCAAGTCATGTGCACAGGAAAGAGTGCTCTGTGTGAACCTCACAGCAGTTTATCAGCCAGCTAATGATGCACATCAACCCTGAGAGAGAGAGGGGGTGGAGGAAGTGGAGACGGAGAGGGAGACGGAGAGGGAGACGGAGAGGGAGACGGAGAGGGAGACGGAGAGGGCGAGACGCAGGCAGGCGTTCACGTTAGCATATTTATTACTTATCCTGGTAAAAAATGAGTGTACAGCACATCACTCAACTCCTGTAGTAAACATTTTCTCTGGCCAAGAGAGAAACCGAGCTTCTTTCCCAAAGTACATCACAGACACACACACAATCATCACACACATTCAGTTCACTCTGTTCCACATTTATCAATAGAGCCCAGAGGGGAAGGAACAGTACTGTGACTTAGCGGTTTAATTTGGATTCAAAATAAGCAGCCAGTCAAATGATCAAAATACTATTACTGCATTGATGTCACTGTGTTTGATATTTTAGTCTTTCCTGTGCTAATAATGACTTCTAGCCACATGAGGATGGAGATTTCTGGTAATTTGGCCATCTTGGCCACCATCCTGATTCCTTCAAATGTGGCAGGCTTAGTCAGGAACTCACTTCCTGTTGCTGATGATATTCCCAATCAAACAAGGGTCTGAGTCATTCAACACTGAAATCAATTAATCATACTGTGCATTACACACACACACACACACACACACACACACACACACACACACACACACACTCACACACTCACTCACACACACACACACACACAGTTAATGGAAGAACAGAGGAATTGAACAGAAGCATACCCTGATTAAGCCAACCCTGATGTATAGATTCACTCAAAGATACCCCGCTCTGATTGGTTAACCAATCTGTCAATCATACACAGATATTCTCTGATTGTCTGGTCTCTAGTGTGGGAATCTGGGAAGGCCGTTAGGGGTCACAGGGTGAGAGGTCAGGAGTTAGGCTCAGGGGAGCCATCAGCCCAGGAGTAAGGTGACCCCAAACGTGCCCCAGACACAGCCGCCTCCAAACCCTAGGGGAATTA